>CM035798.1:54123630-54303630 GCA_020466265.1 Siphamia tubifer | reverse complement strand
TACCTGGGTGATCCTGTCAGTAGCAGATGAAGCCATGCAGGTCTAAGTACACACGGGCGGTACCGTCAAACTGCCAATGGAACATTACGTCACTGTTGCCAGATGGTAGAAGCTAGATTGGATCAGCTGGACGGACGGGGGTGGGACGGACGGGACAGACCACTCACATTCACCCACAGTTATGGATCATTAAAAAATATTTTTAATGATATCGAGGTTTCGGTCGGTCGGGTCATTGGTCGTTTCAGACAAACATTAAAATAACCTGGTAAATAAACGTTATTAAGTGAATGTTGGTGAAGGTGTCGTCCATAGTGGTCAGTATCCTACGGTATGGAGGGAGCGAGAGAGGAAATAAAGTAGAGAGAGTGGAAGCTCCGGAAACATCCAAACATAAACACTAAGGTTTGGACACATTGGCTGAGATTTTTAAAGATGATGAGCGGCTCCCAGTGTTTTGGTTTCCATGGAAACCAGGTTCAAATGTGTCTTTGGGTGTTACAGGTTGTCGACCCCTGGTTTAGATGCTGCGTTAGCGTTGATAATTTTTAAATGATGAAGCACAACAAACATATTTATAAACATATTAACTTACAAACAATGACATGGAATTTAAACAGAAATAAATGCAGGTATGTGAGTAAGGTCAAAGGTCATGTGATGTTCATGTATGTAAGGTCAAAGGTCATGTGATGTTCAGGTATGTGAGTAAGGTCATGTGATGTTCAGGTATGTGAGTAAGGTCAAAGGTCATGTGATGTTCATAAAGACTAGCCACTTTACCTGTTTTTAGCTACTTACTTTATTTATACATAGGAGTTATATTTATTATTTTTTTCTTACCTTAGTTACTTGTACAGTTTAATAAAGTTTATTTAACTCTATCTTATTCTTTCCAAACCATTTTCTTTTACCTACAGTATTTTAAACCTTATTACATAATATTTATATCTGTATTCCTTACACATCTGCATGTACATGTGTATATATATATATATATATATATATATATATATATATATATATATATATATATATATATATATATATATATATATGAAGAGTTCATTTGCAAAAACAGATAACTCCATTTTTCCTTTTTTTCAGAAAATTCCATTTTTTATTCTACATTCCAGGTAATACTCATTGATTTGATATATTATTTATTCAATTTAGTGGATATTACCAAATGAAATAAATAATATATCAAATAAATCAGTATTATCTGTGGAATGTAGAGTAAAAAATGACATTTTGTGAAAAAAAAGAAAACTGGAGTTATCTGTTTTTGCAAATGAACTCTTCATATATATATATATATATATATATATATATATATATATATATATATATATATATATATATATATATATATATATATGTATACATATATATATATAGTTTCATAAGGAATCATGGACCATACAGATGATGAAGATTTACAGATAGATAGATGTGTGTCCATATATTAAGTGTATTACTAAATATATATTAACATATATGAGCACATATATATATATGTCGTAATATATGGGAAGCGTTCCTTCTTTATGTATTAACAATATATATGAAAATATTACATATTTACACAATATATTTTTCTCTATATTATATGTACATATATACATATATTATGTTCAATTTCAGGCTGTAATATATTGATAGTAAATGGAGAATATATATTTTAGTTTCATAAGGCATTCACTTTGCAACATCTTCAAATGGAAACTGTATGAACTATTAACATCCAAATACACAAATAAATGAACCACAGACTAATAAAAGTTGGTTTAGATAAATATGAGCCCTTTATTTTTTTTTCTTCACATGTCACCAAAGGGACTCCATAGTCCCAGTCAACAGATGCATAATGACAATGATGGTTCAAAATCTATCGACTCTCATCCCTTTATTCATTTAGGGAAAAATAAAAATGCAACATTTCGTTCATTCAGACTGTCGAGAACAGTGGTGTCAAACATGTGGCCTGGGGGCCCAATGTGGCCCCAAAGTGTGAAAACTCCACAGTTAAGGCTGTTGAAGTCATTTTAGTTCAGGTTCCACATTCAGACAAAAAAACAATAGCAGCAGAATAACCTACAAAAATATGGAAATAATAATATTACATTATTTATGGAGCAATTTTTTGGACAAATTTAGGGTATTCACAGGAAATGAATGGGTGCACATTTTGGATATACATGTGTCTGTGGTTGCAGTTGAGCATAAAATAAATATTGTCAAACTCTAAAATGAGTCCATTTATACTTATAATGTGTTGTGTGTTTGATATCTGTCAGAATACGAATCCAAAAGTTACAGCAAAAATTATTAGGGCTGTCAAATGATTTCAATTTGTATTCAGATTAATCACAGCGGTACTTCGGATTAATTTAGTGGATTAAAATGTTTTTAAAAATACCCAGAAAAATTCAAAACATATTAAAAACTCTTCTAAAATACAGAAACAAATGTGATAAAACATCCAAAATATATGTAAAAATATGAATATATATGCAATTAACACCTTTATTCAATGCTTTCAATAGTTTCAACAAAACAACTGTTTCATTTAGTTGCATTAAAATGTTTAATCAGATTAATCATATTAATAATGGATTAGATTTCTTTTGTGCTTTTCAAGGCACCTAAAACGCTTTACATTAGTGATCCATTAGTCATTCACTCTCACATGCTCCCTCTGGTGGTGGTAAACTACATATGTATGTATTTTTGCCTCCAGTCCCTTTAAACACCACCAAACATTGTGTGAGTGACTGCAGGCCCCTCCCACTACCACCTATGGCCCCTCCCACCACCACCAAACATTCCTACTCATTCATACACCAGTGTGAGTGACACTGCAGGCCCCTCCCACTACCACCTATGGCCCCTCCCACCACCACCAAACATTCCTACTCATTCATACACCAGTGTGAGTGACACTACAGGCCCCTCCCACTACCACCTATGGCCCCTCCCACCACCACCAAACATTCCTACTCATTCATACACCACTGTGAGTGACACTGCAGGCCCCTCCCACTACCACCTATGGCCCCTCCCACCACCACCAAACATTCCTACTCATTCATACACCAGTGTGAGTGTCTTTGCCCAAGGACACAACCAACCGATGAGGACAGAGTGGGACTTGACCCACCAACCCTTTGGTTACTAGACGACCTGCTCTACCAACTGCCACTCTAATGATGATGAATTATTCTGAGTTAATGCATTCATTTTGAGAACCCTAAAAATTAAATTTAAGAAATAAAAAGTTAGGAGTACAGGGTCTTCAGTACGAATATGAATTTGTCAGATGGAAGAAAGTGTCAAAAATAAGTCATCACAACATTTTCCCTCTGCTTTCAATCCTGAAGTTAATTCAGTTTTTCCCATGGATAGACTTAGGGTCAGGGGTCAGAGGTCAGGGTCTGTTTTTCCCATGGATAGACTTAGGGTCAGGGGTCAAAGGTCAGGGTCTGTTTTTCTCATGGATAGAGTTAGGGTCAGGGTCTGTTTTTCCCATGGATAGACTTAGGGTCAGGGGTCAGAGGTCAGGGTCTGTTTTTCCCATGGATAGAGTTAGGGTCAGGGGTCAGAGGTCAGGGTCTGTTTTTCCCATGGATAGAGTTAGGGTCAGTTTTTCTCACGGATAGGGTCAGGGGTCAGAGGTCAGGGATAGAGCCACACTGTGAGAAAAGTCACAGATTTTCTAGAACTTCTAGGAGTTGAAGTTGATGGTTTGAATCCCATCTATTTTCTGTGTTTAATGGATAATGTCTGTGAGGTGATGATGAAACCCGTCACGTATTTTTGACACTTTCTGTAAACCTCAGAAATTTGTATTCGTACTTTTCGGTCAAGCAGTATATTCATTATGTGTGAAAATGTGTCTACCTGCCTTGTGCTTGTTTTTTTGTTTTGTATTTTGACCAAGATAAAATAAAAAAAAAAATAAAAAGACAGTGTACTTGTAACTTTTCATTTCTTAAATGTCATTTTTGACGTCGTAACTTTTCTATTCATATTCTGACTATTAAATATCAAACACACAACACATTATAAGTACAAATGGACTCGTTTTAGAGTTTGACAATATTTATTATTTTAAGTTCAACTACAACCACAGACACATGCATATCCTAAATATGCACGCATTACTTTCCTGTGAGTACGATTAATTTTGTCCCAAAAATCGCTCCATAATTATCCTGATAAATGACAACTTCATACTTTTGTCTTTGTTTTAGTACACAGGTGCCAAACATGCGGCCCGGGGTCCAAATCCGGCCTGCCAAAGGGTCCAGTCTGGCCTTTGGGATGAATTTGTGAAATATAAAAATAGGACAAAGATGTGAACAATCATTTCAGTGCAGGTTCCACATGCAGACCAATTCTAAAGAAAATTCAACAATGTGAACAATTTTCTGCTTTTGTTATTGTTTAGTGCAGACGTGTCAAACATGTGGTCTGGGGGCCAAAATCAGCCCAGCAACTGGTCCAATCAGGCCCCTGGGATGATTTGTGAAATGCAAAAAATTACACAGAAGATATTAATAATTAATGAAGTTAAAATGATTTGACATCAATTCAACCTGAAATGGATCACACCTTAATCATAAATTATAAATTATGAAAAATACAAATTTCCTTATTTGTTTTAGTGTAAAAAAGGAAATAATTAATAAATTATAAAGACTAGCCTGTTACAAAAATGTGAATAACCTGAAATATATTTAGAATTTTACCAATATGGTGAATGTTACTAAATGTTGTGTATATTTGTAAATCCACTGTCATCATTAAATTGTGATGCACATCTATAAATGATAAAATAAAATGCAATATTGTTAATATTGTACTTATTTTTTATTAAGAATTTTCAGGATGTTCATGATATGTTCAAGTACAGTTCGTAGATGTGTATATTTTCATCATGGAATTTGAATCTTTTTGCTCAGAAACATAGAGAAAACTTCAGAGTTGACATTATTTCTATTATTTTACTGGTGCGTCCCACTTTTTTACCATATTAGGCTGAATGTGGAACTGAACTAAAATGAGTTTGGCACCCCTGCTTTCATGTCTTTGTAGATCTGATCCATAATGACATTGCATTGTTAAATTTACACTTATTTTTCTCAAGAAACGTCAGTTTTTCAGGTTAGTTCAGGTCTTTGCTGTTCGGATCATTTATAAAAGTCAGTATTTTCATCATTTAACAGGGCTGTTTGGCACTAAAACAAAGACATACATTTGGAATTATCATCATTTACAGGTTATTATGTTATTACCGTATTTTCCACAGTATAAGACACACTGGACTATAAGACGCATCAAGTGAAGTCAAATTCATGTGATAAAAAGTCAAATACCCAGTCACTAAGCACAACCAGAATTAATCCATATATATATATATATATATATATATATATATATATATATATATATATATATATATGACTCGCTGTCGTTTGTGGAGAAAAGTAAAGCCATTTAAATGTCACCTTATAGTCTGGAAAATACAGTATTTTAATTGGTCAGACCCACATGAGATCAAACTGTGCTGAAAGAAAATGAGGATGAGAGTCCTGGTGTAGAATCTGTCTACTTCTTTGTCCAGACAATCAGATTTGGAATTTAAAAAAAACAAAAACAAAAAAACTATTCAGTTGATGGTCGCAGCTGCCATCTCGTCCAGGACGACAGCGATTGGATGGAGGTTGAGAGTTCTGAGGATCCAAAGGGAAAAGGAAACAGGGAGGAAGACTCATGCAAAACTGAGGCTACGTTCACACTGCAGGTCTTAGCGCCTAATTTTTGGTAAAAAAACAAAAAACAAAACAAAAAATCAGATTTTTTTAGGCTACTACAGACAAGTGTACAGTACGTACATATTTGTGTACAGTATTGTATTGATGTTTAGGGGTTTGTTTTGTAACATTCATACTTTTTTTGTGTTCAGAGACGAAAATTTTACGTAAAGGCGTTTCATAACTTAGATTATTCATTAGTTGGGTCTTTCATAAATTGAGGTATTTATGTATGTATGTATATATATATATATATATATATATATATATATATATATATATATATATATATATATATATATACATACACACATAAATACATACACACACTACTGGGGTTCAACAATCTGTCGTTTTGGACTGAAAATCGTGATTTCAGGCGACATTATTTCGTGATGGTCACAGCTGTGTTTTTTGCAATGCTCCTAAATTTGTTTTGTCAACTATTTTACTCGTGATTGACCAATTATTTGTTTATTTTTTGAGCAGTTTTGCTGATGACTGGTAGCGATATTTCTAAGCCGATGTTTGGGGCTGAAACTGATTTTTTTTTCTCTGTAAAATGAAAACAAATGTCAGAAAATCGCCTTGAATTAGAAAATAAAAAAAATTTGACAGTTAAACTCTTTTCTCCATTTTTCAGTTTTTACTGTTTTCTTTTTCTGCTTTTTTTTCTCTTTGTTTTTTTTCTGTAGTTTTCTGTCACCTGTAAGTAAATGGAGGCATTTATTGTTTGAACTGTATTATATAAATTTCTCGGATGATTGCAAATGTTGCTGCATCATTGAAACTTGATTTGAAGAAAATCATGAATGAAATTGCAATCAGGGATGGGAATTCGGTGAAGTCTTAATGATTAATAATCGGTTAATCATTATTATTTTTATATTAAAAAACAATCACATTTAGGCCTATGATGCCTATACTCTTATGTATTGAGAATAATAAAAAATGCAGTGTGTTTTTTCAATGATGAATTTATTAACAAACATGCTAGCATCGAGTGCAGGCTAACCTGGGATAGAGACGATGAACCCCCGCCACCGTCTTACCAGGCTTCGATACACGATGTTCAAATGACACATCATTTGTGTTGTTGATGAGGTATATTTGTAACCCGACTGTCCCCATCTGGTATCACTACACCATCTGGGACCCTCCCACAACCAATCAGTTTTACAAAGGAGGGGCCTTATCTAAAATCCTTGCATGTGATTAGATAAAGAATCTGCCTATCATCTTGACTGACGCACTGCTTCAACTACTGACGTTGAACTAAAGCCGTGACAGCAGGAAGTAGAACCATACTAACAGAAGACCAACAAAAGCCTTTGATAAAAAGTCGAAATTACAAGATAAAAAGTTAAAATTATGCAACAAATGTTCAAAAATTTGAGGTAAAAGGGCAAAATATGAAACAAAAACTCCAAATTATATGTTAAAACGTTAAAATTCTAAGATAAAAAGACCACAGTATGACTGCACCTGAACGCACCGCTGCGTTGTCTGTAAATGACCATTGTCGTTTGTGCAGAGAAGATCTGAGGATAAAAGGCAACACCGCCGACAGCCAGTGGATATTCCTTGAACTTCCCAAATGGAAAACAGGTAGACCTGTAGTTCTTGCAGAACTTGGTCTTAACGTGTCAGATGTTCCAGAAAATTCCTCTGGCACATGTTTGAAATGTCTTGGCTTGGTAGGAGACACCAGAGGACTGTGGACACTATAAGGGAACGACAAAAAGCTAAAGAGGAACCCAGTGTCCAACAGACAACAGACGGTCCCACCCACCCACACTGATTGGCTCCTTTGTTTTTCAGAAAGCCTGAACTGCACGGTACTCAGATGGTTACGTGAGCCTCGTGTGTAGTTTGATCAAACACAGCTCAGGTTAGTATATTATTATACTGCAGTGAGTTAACTACGCCTGGTCATTTTTTAAAGATAAACTGGTCCCATGCAACACTTCACCGTGACCTCTTCATGATTTGGCAATTCAAGGTTTAGCATCTACAGCCTGATGACTGAAAACACCGTAGTGATAAAGGTTGAAGGTCAACCTGTGGACACTGGCATGTTTATGTGTGTGTGTGTGTGTGTGAATACGTTGACCGACTGGTAAAGTCATAATATCGTACGTCTGGGTCTTTATGTTGGTTCTGACTGGAAAAGTCGGATAAATGCGACATGATCGTTCAGACTGAAGCCGCATTGCAAAATATGGGTTACGTATCGAATTTAGGACCATATATGAAAGTAACCAGGAGTGAGTTTAAAAAATAAATAAATAAAAATCAGATTCATGCCGTTCAGACGCTTTAACTGTAACAAGTCAAATCACGACAAAAGTGGGATTTGAGGAAGTTTACCTACGGCACAAGTGTCAAACTCCAGTCCTCTAGGACCAGTGTCCTACAGGTTTTAGATATTTCCCTCTTCCACATGATTCAGATTAAGCCTTTAACCCCTGAAACTTTAGCAGTTTCACAGTAAAAAGAATGAAAATAAGCAACAAAATGAGCAAAAATGGCCAAAGTCATCAATAAAATGAACAAAAATTAATAATAAACTGACAAAATAATTAGTAACATGAAGAAAAGACACAAATGGAGCAAAATTAAAGAAAAATAATAAAATAAAAGCAAAATATAGAAAAATAAACAATGAGCAACAAAATGAACAAAACCTAAGGAATATTTACAAAATTCTAAACAACATGGGAAAATTTGCCTAAAAAGTCCTAAAAAAAAGAGAGAATTAGTTTTGAAATGTGGTCCCAGCACTTTACATTTTTCCTTTTTCTAAATCACTTTCCTTTTGACACCCGTTCCACGAACAAAACTCAATAAAAACACAAAAATAAAGAAAGAAAGGAGAAGGTTGAATATTTCTGAGTATTTCCACTAAACCATCCATTCAGAAGGCATCAGAGTTAATAATCAGCTCCTCCTCCTCATCATCATCATCATCATCATCATCTCTACAGAACACTGATAATGATGGAATGGTTTCCAGGTGTGATGGAAGAGGGAAACATCTAAAACATGCAGGTTTGAACCTACAGTTTGAACGTAGCCTCAGTAGTAAAGTGTTTTTTTTCATCGGACTCTAAGGTCTTTCGGCAGCGTCGCGTCCTCATAAGTCTAAGTTGACGCTGAGGTTAGCCAAACGCGCATCATAGGAGTTGACCTCGTACCTGTAATGGTACCCCTCCATGTGGTCCCGACAAGCGTCCCTGATGTTATTTATCCACCGCTTGATGCCCCGTCTGTTCAGATACAGAACCAGGATGAAGATGACCCCGATCAGCGCCAGCACCAGCCCCAGAAAAACGTAGGAAGTTTCCAGGACGTCCCCCATATGCGTGGTGGGACACTTGAGCTGAGTCTGCTGAACCTGCAGCAGCGACCGGCGCCTCAGGCCCTCGGGGTCTCCGCAGGTCATGCTCTGGATGTCGGCCACCTGAGTGGAGTTCTTCAGCCAGTCCAGAAGATCGTCGATGAAGCAGTCGCAGCGCCATGGGTTCCCCGCCAACCGGATCAGGAGCCCGGGCTTGTTGTTGAACTCCGTCAGGGTGGAGGTGGGAAGGTTCCTAAGGCTGTTGTCCCTCAGGTCCAGGTTCAGCAGCGGCGGGACAGTCAGCGTGCCATTGAGAACGGAGATGATGGAGCTGTTCTGGAGGCTCAGGTTGACCAAGTTGGGGAGGCTGGTGAAGATGCCGACCGGAAGTAGCACAAGGTCGTTGTTCGACAGATCCAAAGCTGTGAGATGCACATGGTTTCCGGTCTGGAGGAAGCCCAGGGCCGCATTCACGGTGGAATAATTAAGAAAAGACCTGCTGAGGTTTAACACCTGCAGTTTGTTATCGACCGGAAGCGCTCTGTCACTGAAATTCTGGATGTTATTGTTACTCAGATCCAGACGCACGAGCGCGGGTAACTTGTCAAACACCATGGCATCCACATACTCCACGTTATTCCCACTGAGATACAGATCTGTTAACTGATCCAGGCGGGTTGGGAAAGAGTCCACACCGATCCGGGAAATTCTGTTTCCTGTGACGAAAAGGGCTTTGGTGTTGGTCGGTAAAGAATCTGGAATCTCATCTAAACCCTGGTTTTGGCATTTCACCGTTTGGGAGAAGCAGAAGCATTTATCCGGGCAGCTCCCACAGCAGGACGCCACCAGACCAAGGACTAAAAGTAACTGAATCAACGCGTACTTTTGGAAATCTCCGCGTCTACATCCACTCCATGTGTCCAACAACAGCCGCATCTTGTCTGTTTTTACGCAAAACGAATCCAAACCAAGTCACCACCACGCTTTTCCACCAAAAAGGAAAACTGTATAGCTCTTTATCCGTCCGAAAACTGTCCTCATGTTCAGCGCAGACTCTGTCAAACTACCTCCAGACCATCCTCATCCTCATCTTCACCGCAGTCGCTCTACATTTCCATGCGCGCAAAAGGCGAAACTTCAAACTTCTGCGCGTTATTCTGTAGCACAAACCTGTAGAAATACAAAGAAAGTCTGATGTTTTCCCGGTTTGGATGCACAAAAAGGAAGCGTAGAGTCGGTGGCCAGAGATCACTTACAGCTTCCGAGGCGGACAATGGTTTTCCTGGAGGTGCCATAAATTCGCTCCGTTCCTCCGCTCGTGTGTCCTCCAGAAGAGAAGACTAAAGGCAGCAGCACAGTGCCTCCCATTGAACTGAGGGAACATACCATTCTGCTGAAAAACGGGGTGAGCACACCGCCCAGACGAGTTCTACTCAGACCTAGGCTTCTATTCCTCCTTTCAACCGCGTGCGTAACGACGTTAAAACTCGTGCGTAAAAACCCTTTATTTCTAAGCGGATCCAAATATTAAACCATGATCTAATTGTCCCCAAAAGACCTACATGTTACCAGGGCTGATGTGAAAATAAAGCTCAGTGGGTTACCTCTAACGGGTCCCGCAGGAATCCGAAAGAGGAAGGTGGTGTCAAACATGCGGCCGGCGGACCAAAAGCAGCCCTCAGACATTTGTAATCTGGCCCAACTGTAAAAAAAAAAAAAAAAAAAAAGACATTGAAAATGTTTCCTTATGAAACTATATATATATATATATATATATATATATATATATATATATATATATATATATATATATATATATATATATTCACTCCCCCCCTTTGGTTTTGGACATTATAGGGTCATCACATTATGTGTCTTTCTGACGGCGTAAACACAAAATGCCTGAAAGAAGAACCTCACATGCGATGACGTCTGGGCAGAGGGGGACATTTTAAAGCTCATAGTTGGACCCACGAGCCACCTTCCCTCTGACCAGTTCTGGTCCACCCTGAGCCGGTTGTGGCGCACCACCGCAGAGGAAATGTGCCTGGCGGGGTCACAAGCCAGACTCGGGAGGAGGTCCAGGTTCAAATGTGGCCCGTCCAGAGACGGGTCTCATGCGCTCAGTTTGACCTGATGAGAGAGAACCGAACCCTTTTCTGGTGCCCGGCTGATTTTAAAAGTTTATTTGGTGATTTGAGCCTCATTTATGTTATTCGTTTGGGAATGAGGGTCAGGACATTCCATGCAAGCTTTTTTCTGTAAAAAAAAAAAATCCCCCCTCTTTTTTTTTGATAAATCAGTCATTAAAATAGTTTGGTCATTTCAAGGTTAAATAAAGCTGATATGTGGGCGCAGGATCTCCCAAAAAGTATAAGACATGAGTTTAAATGAAGCGTCCTTTAATACTATTCAGAATTCATATTCATTTATGTAAAGACAGGAATTTAAAAGGCAAAAATATTCACAAGTTTTCAAACACTTTTAATAAGCGAGGACTTTGTTTGTTGTTGTTGTTGTTGCTCATTTGTCAAAGTCAAGGACTAAAGAGACAGAATCAAAGACGACCCCAAGTTAAATATGAATAATTTTTACACCAAACAAAGAAAAGAGAGAAAAGGCAGATGTGATGGGAGTGGAGTATATGTGAGGAGACGTGTCCCTGCTGCTGGAAAAACTCCTCTGCTGGTTTTTTCACTGGATTCTTTGTTTTACAGAAATGGATCAAATGACCCGTTTTCATTTGACTCCTGTTTAATTCACAATAAAGTTCAATTCAGCTCTAATGGGATTATTCAGAGTAAAATCAGTTTAGTTCATTTTTTAGATGATTGTTAGTACATACATATAGTTGACATTAAAATCACACCATTTGGATGAACACTGAGACATTTTAATTCTGTCATTTTGATCCAAACTGTGTGAACATGGAAGTGATGAGGTCATGTTTTTTCACCGACATCAAACACTATTTTTAGACTAACTCTTTTAAAGTTCTAAACAACGACTGCGGCAGCTGTGGCTCAGTTGGTCGAGCGGGTCGTCCATTGACTGAAGGATCGTTGATTCACGCTCTTGCAGTCGTTGTTGGCTGATGTGCCCTTGAGCAAGGCACTCACCCCGCCCCCCCCCCCCCGCCCCTCCATCCACTTGATATGACAGCCCACAGCTCCTGGTTACTACTGATGGTTTAAATGCAGAGGAAACACTTCAATATGTACAATACATGTTAGCATGTGACTAAAACTTACCGACAACAAAGACTATTTTATTCTAACATCACACTTCAGTGGTAGTAAGTAGAGGGTCCCTAAAGACAAACCCAAGTGTCCTCAGGTCTTCATGTCCTCAGATAGTGTGTCCACAGTTACTGACCTACACACATGGACCTGTGGGTTCAGAAGACGTCTGAGGACGAAGACCATAATAGTCCATTAGTCAAGACTTCATTGCATTCTTTTTAAAAAAAAACATAGTCCAGTATTTCATTATAAATGTAAACAAAGCTGTATGAAACAGCAAAGCTTAGACTACTAACAGGTTGTTGTTTTCAAAAAACAATGCAACGAAATCATTAATTTCCAATTTAGTTTTTAATGACTTTTTACATTTTTTTTGTATGTTTTAAATATGTTTCTTCTTTCTCTGTCATTGTATTTGAATGTCATTTGTGAAGCACCTTGAGTTGACTTACTGCTGAAACATATTATATAAATAGAATTGACTTAATTCAGAATTATTTGATTCATAATACATGATTCTGAATCATCATGTAAATGTATGTATGTATCGCTCCAGTATTTCCCTCAACCTGGATCCAGTCTGAGGAAAATGTTCCACATGAGTATCATCTTCTATTTTCTCAAGGAGAATGTAGCCCTCCAGCATGTTCCATTCATCTTCAAAGTCTGCAGGTTTGGTTTGACTGATGCACAGCAGACCTTTTTTGGAGAGGAACACTTTATTATTGTTGTAGTAATGACATAAACCAGTATTTCATCAAATTCAAACATGCAAACATGCCTCAGTGCAGATATACACTATGACAGGGTTAAAGCTGCATGATATTAGAAAAAGACTGACTCTGTGATTTTATTTTTTTTAACCCTGCAATACATATTGTGATATGAAAAAAATGCTCAGTAGTAAATAACAGCTGTGTGGTGTCGACACAGTCAAACACGTTTGTGGTCAACACTGAACATAAGTTTCACTGTCATCCTTCTGTAACTGAAATTATTAATGTAAGTGTTAGATATATTTTATGTAGTAATTTAAGTGTGGTTATCTAATTTTGTTTATTTTACAAAATATAAAAAGAACAAGCCGTGCCTTATGCCAGTTAATATTAGTAAAAAAAAAAAGCATTCCAATAAAATTTCCCTCACGGTGTTGTTTTTTAAAATTATTATAGTAACATTTTCTAATGTGTTTATTAGTGCTTTTTTTTACTTAATATGTCAATACCATTTTTATAAAGAGTATTTACAGTTGTTTACTGCACATTACATCTTTTATAGCTTTTCATGAACTCTGTCATGATGGGTGAAGTGGAGAGAGAGGACTCCAATGCTCAGTGCTGAAGGAAAAATAATTTAATAACAGAGAACAAAAACCAGGAAATAAACTGGAATAAAACCAAATAAAACCAAACAAAACCTGTGGGTAGATCAGCCACAGTCTGTGGTGGTGAAAACTGTCCAGGTTAGAGTGACTAGTGAAATGGGCAGAGTGTCCATGTTATGGAGGTGACAAAGCTGAATGGTTCCACAGACAACTGCCGCCTCACTGCTTAAATAGTTGCAGATCAACAATGACTTACAGCTGTGTGGTGCGGGGCAGGTGTGACTGGTGTGGATCTGGGGGAAAGGTGACAGGAAAGGCTGGTTGTGACACTGTCATTCCACTGGGAGCGGCATTTATTACTGAGATAAAGTCTTTGTATTTGATAGGGAATATTTTTTCTTCAAGTAACTCTTTATAACTAAGTAGTTGTTGATGTCTAGTTTAACCCTTGTATTATGTTGAAAATGAATTACATTGATTATGTTGTGGGTCATTTTGACCAGTCAATACAATAAAGATAACTAAAAAATAAATAATAGGCTAAACAACTTTATTTTAGATGACATAAATATTTAGAAAAGAGACATACAATATATTTTTTATTTCAACATTGTAATCAAGAACTATTTTGTTCAAGTCTTCCCCTCTTCATAAACATATTTTATTTATTTTTTCATTATTTTCCTTTTTATTTTACCTTTGTCCACAGGTAGCTCCATGTAGCTTTCAAATTTACACATGCTTATTCAGAAAAACAATCAAAAACTAACATGTGGGTAAACAAAATAAAGTACATCATAAAGACATGTTTAATTTGAATCTGAACTGATAATTACCCACATTAAATTTTCTGCGTCAAAATGACCCACAGCATTATTGTTAAATACAAACTCTGCACTCTGCTCCAATTACACACCAGAGTTTTCAGATTCTACTCAACAGTTCATGACCCAAAATTAGGAGAAGTCGCAACATTTCATAAAGAAAAAGAATGGATAGCTTTGATCAACAGAAAAACTGACCCTTAACATAATACAAGGGTTAAAAATCTGTATTATATCGTCTGTTACATCACAGGTACTGAAACGGAGTCCAGCCAAAGAGCAGCTGTGCGCACAAAAAACGCCCTAAAATAACAACCAATGGGAGCTGAGAGTGTACAGGCGCCGACCAATCATAAGTCGGGATACTGCCACGTTGTTTTATCCAACCTGCAGGGTTTTAAGCTAGTCCTGCCAAAATTTTCTCTCGTGGAAAACCTTCCTTTTTTGCTCGTTTGTAGTAATGACACAGTGGATATACGTCGTTGATGCCGCTTTCGCCATGTCCTCTTTTTTCTTTAACTAGCGGAAGGTAAGAAGTAAACGACTTTAATTTACCTTTAGGAGCAGAGGCAATAACCTGCGCTGATGTGTAAGGGAAGCTAGCTCTGTTAGCATTAGGCTACATAACGTTGAGGTTCTCGGACCTAAACGGACTTTTAAACTTCGCGATTTGCATCAACACGGTGGTGTTAGAATACGTACTTAGCACTTTATTAATTATTTTTACATTTAACGCAGTTCTCCTTGTGCTCTTTATGAGAGTAGTTAGCTAGTTTTGTGTAAATGTTAATTTTGGCCTCTGGACAGGGTGCAAACGATCTTATATTTTTTTAGAAATTTTAAAACATTTGCCCAACTTGAGCTTATATTAAACTTCAGACAAGGAAGGGATGATAACTGGTGTGCAGGACACGGATACTTCAGCTCATACTATGTGCCGAACAAGCCTGTTACATAACCAGTAATAATAATGCAAACTCAAACTAATCTGATATGTTTAATAGTTGGAACTATACGTATGTTACAGAAACATTTAATTTTGATCGTGTGGTTTGTGGAGTCATGGTGTCATCTGTTTCAGATGTATCAGAATAGTTAAGTTATGTGGACAAGTTGCCCCAGAATAGTGAGACATGATCTGGTAGACACTTTTACTAATATGCAGTGCTTATATTTTTTAATAGTAGAGCTTGTTATTTTGCCAGAACATGACTAAATATTTAAACATTTAACTCTGGATGAATATGCATTTGTATTTAAAAAAAATTGAAGGTTTTTTTGACTCAAATGTTTAAGTCTTGTCTCTGTACAAGTGGTAACATTCATGTATTCATATTATTCAATCTAAACAAGTTTTGTCTTTATGATAATAACACAGTGAAAAGTTAATTTCAGTGCAAGTCTTGTTTGGTTCATGTTTTAAATTGAAGCAGGTGATCTTTTTCCATCAAGGAAAGTGCTTCAGAACCTTTTTTTTTTTTTTTTTTTTTTTTTTACCTGTGTACAATAATAACCCTGCAGTAATGGCCTCAGCTCAGCTCATGTCTGGAAAACAATATCTGGCTCTAATTAGGCCAGACTTGGTTTGACCTTTGCAAGTACTGTCATGCATTTCTCATTGAATCCTGCACTAAAAACTGAACTCTAAGTTTTGATCCTTCTGACAGTCTTCTCTTTGTATTTGTTGAGATATATATACTATAGATAAATAGTTTGTTCTGAGTGAAAATAAAAATTTCTCTTGTCACAAATGTCAGACAGAATTATTTAATTATCAAAGTCTTGAACACATTGAAAACACACCGTAACGGACAAAGACAGATCAAATATCTACAACCGCAGTGCTATCTCTTTTGTATTAATATTCATTGCTGAGGGGCTGGAATATATTTTCCCTAAGTGGTTTTCCTAATTGCTTCATTTTCTTTTTTAGGTTTCCTCTACAATTATGGAGTTTTAAACGCATAAGTGCAGATTTTGGGGGGGAGGGGCTCCTTTCCCCTCAGGTTTGGTGGTTGGACTGCTGGATGAGAAGGTCATAGGTCGGAGAGTTTATTTTTCATATTTTTTTTTTTTTGCCTTTTGTAAACTACTGAAGAATATGTAAAAAAGTGAAAAAAATATTTTTGCTAATACTTGTACTTTGTATAAAGCACGAAGGAGGTTTTGTATTTATTGAATATTTGATGCCATTGTATCCTACAAGCACCTTAGGTTGTGTTCGGCTACTGGTCGATATGGTGGACTAAAAACAAGTCACCGGAAGGACCTGGGGTTGCTAGGGTGCAGTGGAATCTCAACACAAGCACAATTCTAGCGCTCCACAACCATCTCGGCCTTTTGCGAACACTCCCTTTTCTTAATTTTCTACTTTCTTCTCGGAGAGCAGCTCTGTTAGAACACGAGAGGTTAGAGTTTTAAGTTTTACCTCATTGTATTTTTGAGGGGGGGGGGGTTTCTGTGCAATTTTGGAGTGGTGGTCTATCAAGAAGGACTGTAATACATAGACACTGTGAGGTTGGAGTGAGGGTCAGGATGAGTCTGGCACAGCCCAACTGCACCACCAAATGCCGCTCGCAGCAGCACGCCGACGAAGTGGTGGCGGCGCTCACGGCCGGCTCCGAGGGGCAGCTGCGGGCGTTCCTGACAGCACACTGCTACAATGCTGCCACTCTGCGGGATGAGTTCGGCCGCTCAGCACTGCACATGGCGGCGTCTCTGGGGAAGAGGACCCTGATGGAGTGGCTGCTGGAGAGCAAAGGCGCCGAAGCCACGGTGAAGGATAAGGAATCGGGCTGGACCGCCGTGCATCGCAGCGCCTTCTACGGGCAGATCCACTGCCTCATATCACTGGTCAAGGTAAAGGGTCACGGTCCACAGAGACTCATGCCCCAGACTGCCAGAGGTGTTAGAGCACAGGTGTCAAACGGAGCTCAGAGCTCCGTGATACAAACTGTCCAACCTCTGAGCAGAAGTATTCATGTACATTATGTCACTGTAATCAAGAACGGGTAAAAAAGATGGACTCAAGTCTTTTTAACAGAAAACGAGAAACAGAATTTGTTTCCCAATAATATCACTGGCATCAAACATAAGGCCCGTCTGCCGAATCCAGCTCGCCAGATTGGACCCATTTTATAGGTCCAGTCTGGCCCATAAAATGAATCCCAATGAAGATATTAACGGTGTAAAAATGATTTGAGTTAAGGTTTGATATACAGAATAATTAGATGTACATTGAGTAAGGGCAGTAAAATATGATGATTACCTATAAATAATAAACTCTACATCTTAATGTAAAAAAAAGGTAAATTACATGATTTTTAGAGCCTCAAGGTGTGATTTTTACAGTGAACTGTGAATTATGAATCTGTCCGTCCATTTCTGAACATTTACCGTGTTTCAGCCAAACATACCCTATTTCTTTTTTTTTTTTTTTTTTTTTAAACCTTCTAACTTGATACATGCAACAAAATACTACTCGTGTGCCTTATAGTATTTAATGTGCACACACTAAAGTCCTTTTCTTTCATTTTTACTCTTTGCATTATCAAAATCTGCCATGGTTTGAATGAATATAATAAACTGTATTTGTGTCAATATGAAGCAGTATAATAACACTAACATTTACAAGACTGTGCACGAATGCACTGAAACTAACATAGAACTTGGAATAATTATTAAAAAAAACCAGAGCCATATTTACTGGTGTGTGTTCCTACCTGGTCCCTGAACTGGGGCACACACTGGGAGAGTTGGCAATGTTAGAAAGTTACACACAGCTGTAACTTTTGAATGGATGGTCCTAATTTAAAATTTGTTAGACTCATGGAAGCCTATAGAATCACATGATATTGGAGAATAACTTCGCTTTATCAGGAGTTAATGGCGACGTCCAATCGAATGGAGATTACGCGTTGTGTCCGGGCATGGAAACCGGGAGGACTACCAGGAATTTATTCACTGTGGCTACGTGCTAATCAATGCTAAATGGATTTAAATAAGTTTCATCATATTCCACATGTGTGGGCAATAAATCCAAGTGGAATTTTCTATCTACGACTGACCTTTGGTTCTAAAACACAGAAGGTAAGAAACAATTCAGACTTGTGTTTGTGCAAAATGAAATCTTTTTCGTCTGTGTATAGTTTCATATCTAGGATAATATTAATCTGATTTTGAAACAGATTACCCTATTAGAATCTCCAAAGTGTTTGCTTTCAGTATAGCACACGGTATTGAATGTATTATGAAATGCCATGCAATACTAGATTGTTTTATAGAGAGTACGCCATCATATGTATTTATTATTTTTTTACACATTTCTATTTACATACTTGGTCTGGGGGCGTTGGGTTTTAAGAGGTTAATGGTTTATTTCTTTGAGATTTTCATTCCGAAGGGGCAAAGGATTATAAGGTGCCTTAAATGAAGTTAAAATCATGAAATAAAAAGTCAGTAGTTTTGTGTGTCCCATTGAGATGAATGATCTTTTTCAAGGGAGACCTTCAGTCTAAAGACCTGCACTTATCAGTGCAGGTCTTTAGATGGTGGGAGGAAACTCATGCAGACATGGGGAGAGATAAAAAGTCAAAATTCAAAGTCGCAAAGCACAACCACTATTAATCCATATATAAGGTGCACTGTTTTTTTGGAGAACATTAAAGTCTTAAGTGCACCTTAGTCTGGAAAATACTGTAAGCTATTGTATTCTGTTCTGTTCTATTCTATTGGGTTCTGTTCTGTCCTCTTCTAAATCCTAGTGTGTTTGGTTTCAGCATGGGGGCCTCCTGTTGACACAGGACAAGGAGGGTCTGTCTGTTCTGGACTTGACCATGAAGGATCGACCAGCACACGTCGTCTTTAAAAACACCGGTAAGAACCAAACCCAGTGTCTGTCCGCTCGTCACTCTGCGTTCTTCTGTCATTCGTTTGAGTGTCACGTCCACATGTGCAGTTTGTCTCTGATCTTATGCGGTGGCTGTGCTTGTAATTGCGCTTCCCTTTCTCATTTACAGACCCAACCGAGGTTTACACATGGGGGAACAATACTAATTTCAGCCTGGGCCACGGTAATCAGGAGAGCCGGCAGCACCCGGAGCCAGTGGATGTGTTTGCCAGGACTGGGGTTTACATCAAACAGGTACGTTAACAACGCTAACAACGCTCTGTTGTTAACTAACTGGACTCTCCAGAGACACATGAAGTGTTTTCCAGCGTTTACAGCATTGGGCTTCCCTTCCTGCAGAAACCTTCATTACACACGTCTCCTTCACAACAGTAACAACATCAGTGATACATTAAGAAACCAGAGATGACTCCAGATAAGGAACAGCAGCAAAACACTCCCTCCCCAGAGCACTGTATTACACAATGCTAATGTTTTTCCTCATAGCGGACACACTATTAACCTTAGAAGAAGGAAGAGATGGGTACAGAGAGACACGGGTTGTTAAAAAGTTAACAAAATGAGCGGAAAAATGTTAGAAAATGAACAAACAAGACAACAGTTTCAAAACGGGTGAAAAACTAGATGATAAAAAAACTGAACAAAATATGCCAGAAAACTGACAAAAAAAAATTGTACAATGAATAAAAGATGGATTTAAAAGTGCACAAAATAAGAGAAACTATTGCAAAAAATGACACATTTAAGCATCTAGATGGAATGTCTTTAGTCATGTTACAAGTATGACGAAATTGGAAGTGCAATCCACCCTAGATGATGTATAATTTTAATTGTGTATGTGTGTGTATATATAAACAGTAAAAATGGTTTATCTGGATAAAACTATCTAAAAATGGTGAAATATGCAGGGTGTTAAATAATTAAATACAAACCAACCCATCATATTAATACTATCAATCTGTTAATCCACAAAAAATAAGCTTCAAAATTGGTGAAAAACTGAACAAAACAGGCAAAAATAAACACAAAAAACCATGTGCAGTAAATAACAAGGATCTTTTTTTTAAGTGAACAAAATGAGGGGGAAAAAATAGTACAAAATGAACAAACAAGGGAAAAAAATGTCCCCTGGTGGAAATGAGACATGATTGTACTTTTAAGAAAATTGACAAAAAAACAGATGTAAAATATAGAAAAAGTAATATAAAAATTAGCAATCCCCCCCCCCCCCCCCCCCCCCCCCAATCAAAGGTTATATTTTTGTTGGCGTCTGTCTGTGTACAACATAACTCAAGAAGTTACGGACAGATTTTGATGACACTCTCAAGGTGGTTTAGGAATGACACAAGGACCAATTGATTAGATTTTGGTGACAATCCAGAAGAGATTCTGGATCGATTTGGAATTTTACAGTGCAGTAAATTTTACAATGATCCAGGAACTCTTCCTGATCTTAACCAAAATCTAATCGCTTGATCCTTGTGTCATTCCCAAGTTATCTGGAAAGCGTCATCGAAATCAATCCATAATGTTTTGAGTTATGTTGTAGACAGACAGATGAACAGACAGACAGATGAACGCAGGTACAAACATAACCTCCTTGGCAGAGCTAATTAGTGTCAAAACTGGTGAAAAATGAGACAAAATAAAAGTTAAACTAAATAAAACAAAAGAATAAACGCAAAGTATTGAAGTGTATTGAGTGTGTTTCGGGCCGACGTCGTACGTCTCCTCATTTGACAGAGTTGAACGACGGCCACCGCGTGCGTCGAAGGCGGTGACTGATGGCATCGTCTCTTCGTGTGTAATAGAATTTGACTTTGCCGAAGCAGCCTGGTCATCGTTAAGTCGCCCGACTACTATTTCATGCATTTGTTATGTGGATGCTGTTAGTGTGATTAATGAAGTACCCCCCCACACACACACACACACACCCCCACCCCATGTTGAGCGTACGCACCAGGTGGTAATCAGAGTAGATTAAATACAGCAGAACGCCATGGCTCGTAAAATGTGACTTTGACTTATCGTTAATGTTGTCTTGTATAATAACTATTTACAAACAAAACACCTAAAGCATGTCTTGTTTTTTTTTTTTCCCCCTCAAACCTGCAGAACTTTTCGTGTTCGGCAAATTCATAAAGCTTGGCGGGGGTCAGATGGATTCAGTTTCGTGACCACACAATGACCCAAGTCGCGGCACATGTAGTCTTTGTCTCGGTAGCCCAGTCCGGCAGGTGCCAGGGGTTAAATATTAATTCCTCAATGACATGTTTTTAATTAAGTGAACTAAAGCGGTGCATGTGCGTGTGTGAAAGTCCACATCAATGCGATACTTGGGGAAACATCGCTCTGTCCTATTGAAGTGGAGAGGGGAGCGATGTATTAGTAATGATGTTTGCTTTTCCACTTGTTCCGCGGCCTTTTATTGGCACAGTTGTTTTACTACCACTACAAGAGGGCTTGGCCGGAGCGCATGGAAAGTGATGCATCACATGGTCTGATACAAGGTCAAAATTAGAATGACAACAGCCTTCATCTGCACAAAGTGTTTTTCATCTCCTTTTAATATTTTGCATTAACCCTGTAAAGAACAAACAGTCATCGACCAAAAACTACTGATCTAATCTGTTAGATTTCAAATCTTTTTTTTTTTTATTATTATTGTGAATAGTATTTTAGAAATATTACATTTATATATATATATATATTCAGTCTTGTTTTTAAGTGGAATATAACTATGAGCAAAATAACCCACATATAATTAAACCCAGGAATAAACTATTCTGGACCACATCACACCTTTCCTGTAAGTTTCATGGATATTTGTTCAGTAGTTTTTGTGTAAAGCTGTTTATAATCAGACAAACAAACTCAAAAACAATAGCCCTCCCACCTTTTAGGGCGTGGGGTAATAATCCAACTAGCAGTGTGAAATTGGCCTAAATAAGAATAAATCTGAAGGCAGCTGATGAAAGAACTGATAACTGACTGTTGTGGTTGTAGGTGGTGCTGTGCAAGTTCCACTCTGTGTTCCTGTCTCAGAAAGGCCAAGTGTTCACCTGTGGACATGGACAAGGAGGTCGACTGGGCCACGGAGACGAACAGACATATCTGGTACAGTGGTCAATACATGTTTTCTACAACACAGCTGTCTCTGAGATGGTGATGGGACTTAAATGTGTTCTTGTTTTGTGTGTTTTCATTGACTCTGAGTATATGTGCATAAGTGTAAGGTCGAGTACGTCTGTCTATCCAGGATGTACAGCTGGGCTCTAAAACTCATGTTCTTTCCAGCGCCACATTCAGCCTGATTTAATTTCCAGTAAAATAATAGAATATCATGGAAATAACTGCAAAACAGCCCCATTAAGTTGTGAAAATATTTTCTGTTACAAATTGTATGAATTAAAAAAAGATGTGAATAACCACAGAAAAAAAAACTCAAATTTCCTAGGAAACATAAGTGCAGTTTTAATGATTTGCTTGAGCAGATCATTTTTACATGAAGAAGCAAAAAATGGTTAAAATTGTAGTGAATTTTCTTTTGACATTTTATGTTTATACTTGTTCAGGTTTTTCACATTTTATTGTTACATTATAGTTTGTAAATGTACTGTATTTTCTGGACTAGAAGGTGCATTAAGTGAAGTGAAAATAATGAGATAATATTGGTCTGTATGTGGAACCTGAACTAAAATCACTTCCACAGCCTTGACTGTGGAATAATTGAACTTTGAAATTTCATCCCAGGGGCCGCATTGGAACCTTTGACGGGCCGCATTTGGCCCTCAGGCCGCATGTTTGAGACCCCTTGATGTACAGTCTATTCCTGCGTTGGCAGACATTTGACACTTTTAATAACTAACAATATTCTTATTATATGTCACGACATCAGGGCTAGTTTTACATGTTGTAAGGGGTGTAACATGTAGCACAGGTTCAGATATTGATCAAACAGCAGCACATGAGTGAAGCAGAGCAGGAAACGTCTGCTGTGTTTTAGTGACAAACTGCTCTATGCCCGACACAAAATGATCCTTTAAATAATAAAGGTCATATTAGATTACTGTGACTGGATCATGGAAGTCTGTGGGAATCCTCTGTCACCGCAGCTTTAACCTTTCACCGTCTGAACACAAATCCTGGTTTGGTCCAGTTTTGGGTGACCCCTGTCATCCTCGCTCTCCTCAGATTCCTCGGATGGTGGAGGGTCTGATGTCTCATCACTGCTCTCGGGTGGCAGCGGCTAAAGACCACACGGTGGTGCTGACGGAGGAAGGCTACGTTTACACCTTTGGCCTTAACACCTTCCATCAACTGGGTCTGACTCCACCCCCTGCCTCTGCACACGTCCCTAAACAGGTCAGTGATGGTGCAGTCAGTGAGTGTGTAAACTAGCTTTAATTCCAAATAAATAATTTGGGGAAAAAAAAAACCAGACATGTTGAGTCCAAATAAAGGTTTCCATGGGAACTGGTGTATTCCGCTCTAGTTAGTTGGTCTTTCAGAGCTGGAGGTACAGAGGGTTCTGATTGGACAGAACAGCCACTTTACGTCTAGATGTCTACAGGAAGAAAACGATGACTTAAATAGAATGGAACCAAACTGAGACCATTCATTATCAAGTGTTTATGTTTTAATAGTGTCATTTGTAAGAGTTTTGTTTTTTTGACCAGGACTCTTTAAATAAAAGGTAATAACATAAGTAGTCATTTAAGTTTAATTTAACTAAATAGAAAAGGGTGACTATATTATCAGTGATCAGGTGAGAGTATATAGTTTAACTATAGTGTCCAGATAGAAACTGTGTATTTAACAATGTGCTGTGTGTGCAGGTGTTCTCCAGGATGCTAAAAGGCAGGACGGTGATCGGAGTGGCTGCAGGACGGTTCCATACGGTGCTTTGGACCAGGGAGGCTGTCTACACCTTGGGTCTTAATGGAGGGCAATTGGGTGGGTACCCCCCCCCCCCACACACACACACACACACACACACACACACACACACACACACACACAAAAAAAAAAAGGATGAAAAACCACAACCTGGATAATTTACATTAGTGCTCAGTAGTTGTGTCTCTACTGAAAATGTGTTTTACATAAAGGGAAAAGGTTTGTTGGTGTTGAGGCCAGTTTATGACGTCACACATTTACCACCGGGATGACGGTTGTAAAAACCTTTAATTTTATAATGCTTTTCACAACACTTTATGCTGCCATTGACATAAAAGCACAATAAAATAATTAACAGTAAAATGTATGTTAAGTAAAAACCTGCAGTGTGAAGCTCAATATGGAAAGTGTTTAAAATGATTGTAGGATAAATGAATAGAAAGTGGTTTTCCACTCAGATGAACTCGTCTTAGAAGAGCAGAGTATTGTTTGTTTAGAAACTGCGATCAACTTCCCAGAATCTCTGGAAGAGTGGATGCTAACTCATTTCTATGAACAAAGGAGGTTGCATATGTATCATATGTTGCATAAACGGCCTGATGTGAACCCTGTCCTGTGTGGATGTTCAGGTTACCTACTGGACCCCAACGGAGAAAAGTGTGTGACTGCTCCGCGGCAGGTTTCAGCCCTTCACCACAAGGATGTGTCCATCGCCATGGCAGCAGCCAGCGATGGAGCAACGGTGGTTGTGACTGAAAAGGGAGACGTCTACCTGTTGGCAGAATACCAGTGCAAAAAAATGGCTTCAAGGTAAAAAGAGTTCATAGAATATAATAGACTGGGGCTGAACCAAGTATCGTTTTAGACGGAAAAACATGATTATAGATGACAATGTTTTGGGATGGTCAAAGCTGTGGTTTTTAATTTTTTTTTTTTTATTTATTTATTTAGTTTTGCAGTTCTCCTAAATTTGTTTCAAGTATTCTACTTGTGATCAGACAAGTATTTTTTTGGGGGGGCTAATACAAATTATTTATCAGCTTTGCTAATGACCAGTAGCAATATTTCTAAGATGATGTTTAGAGCTGATGGTGATTTTTGTTTTTGTTTTTTTCCTCTCCTTTTCTTTTTTTTTTCTCCGTTAAATGTCAGAAAATCTTTAATTACAATTAGAAAATAAAAACGTGTAACTGTTAAACTATTCTGTTCTCTTTTTTTCCGGTTTTCTTTTTTGTCCTTTCTTTTTCCTCCCTTTTTCTTTTTTCCTTGTTTTTTTCTGAATTTTTCTTTTTTTTCCTTTAGTTTTCCTTCACCTGTCAGTAAACCCGAGGCAGGGTATGGCATTTATTGTTTTAATTGTATTATACAAGTTTCTCTGTTTGCAAATGTTGCTCCGTCACTGAAACTGGTTTTGAAGAAAATCATGAATGAAATTGCAATTATTGTCATTGTACAAGTACAACAAAATTGGAAGTGCAATCTACTTTAGGTGCATGTAATGTGTGTGTGTGTGTATATATATATATATATATATATATATATATATATATATATATATATATATATATATATATATATATATATATATATATATATATATATATATATATATATATATATATATATATATATATATATATATATATATATATATATATATATATATATATATATATATATATATATATATATATATATATATATATATATATATATATATATATATATATATATATATATATATATATATATATATATATATATATATATATATATATATATATATATATATATATAATGTGTGCAATTATTTTATTTTTTTTTAATAAAACTAGTATTTTGTGCCAATCTCAAATTTCTATGACAACCTGTTGAATTGGATCCAATAATGTCATTTTGACCTTCTGCAAAATATGACCTTCACCTTCGACCTTTTGCATTGTTGATAACTTCGTTATATGCGTCAGTGCGTGTAATATTAGAATCGGTATTAAGTTATAGTGTGATTATGTCAATGCTTGGGTATCCACAGTGTTACAGAAGTGCATTTTGCCACATGTAACCTTTGACCTCCACAGATCTCAAAAACTATTGGTTGTAGCTGATGACGCCAATTAGCAGAGTTGTTGAAATTCTGGTCCAGCCCAAATAAACTATGGAACAAAAATGCAGATATTTTTTTATTTTCCTATGAATTAATAGAAATGTCACGGCCCTATTTTAATTCCTAGTGACCCCAGGGGTTAAAAACGGTGGTCTAAAGTGTTCCAGCTGTTTAAAAAGCCCTGTGCTGTAGGTTTAAAACACACCTGTCACCAGAGACACGTCTGCCAGATCTTAAACATCATTCACCTCTGACCCCTTTACAGGCAGCTGAACGTCAAGAAGGTTCTGGTCACTGGAGGAAGTCTGGACCACCGAGTGGACCCCCAGCTCCTGAACGAGGGGGGAGGGGAGAAGGTCACCATCCTGGCTTTGGATGAAGCTGGAAGGGTAAGTAGAAGAAGGAAGTGGACTTTAATTTTAGTGACACCTGGTGCAGGGTAACCTGAGTGGTGGTTTGGGTACTCGGCCAACGGAACCGTTTTACTTGTTTAAAGATGATGTAACATTACGATACGACACAAACAGCAGATGGAAAGCAGGAGGGTTTTTTTTACGTAGTAAACACTAGGTATAAGAATATTTAGACGCATTAGGAGAAATTTGAATTATTGCTTTAGACTGATTGAAATCAAAGTTTTCAAAGCCTTAAGTGAAGTCTGAGTAACAAAGTCGGATAATTCAGTTGGAATTGAATTTCTCCGTGCATGTAAACGCTACCCAACCTCTGCTCGACTCAGACTGGCCTGGACAAACCCCGCCCTCAGGAAGTGACCAGAGTCACCATGATGATATGTATGCCTCTGTAATGAAATGGTTTGTACCAAATATATTGAAGTGCTGCATGTTTGTGGTCCATATCTTCTTTGGGTGTGGTTGTTCTCATTATACTACCTCTGCTTCAAATCTGCCACCTTTGTTTAATTCAGGGAGCTACTTCCACTGTGTAAGAACTTATGCCTAAAACCAGACAGTGAACAAACGATATGCAGATCCAGGGGTGTGGGGCAAGTGGGTACAGGTCCAATCTTGATTTATTTGGCTCTTTCCCGCACGTCTATACTCTGCTGTTGCCCATAGCAACCGCTAGCGTATTAGCCGTCACTTCAGGAACCCATTCCATTAACTTTCCAGGTTAAGTCACATTTAATGAGTACACACAGAAAAAATTGGATTTCACCATAAACTCTTGACTTGTACATTCAGAGCTGCTGTGTGAACATAGTCATAGACTCATCTGGAACTTTAAGGATTCATACGTTTTGGAATTTGAAAAATGCTAATTCCAGGTGTGGACAGATTTTAGAAAAGTAAAAACGCCCAAAAAGTTTTGGTTAACTCATGAATTTATTTTTTACACAGCATAATGTGTGATTAATGTATAAAAAAATTTATTGAATAAAGTTTATTTCACGTTGTGTTAACCTTAATGTTCAGTTGGGATGTAGCGTGTCACATGTGATGAAGTGGGTATGGACTAAAATCTGCCCAAATTTAATAGAAATGCCAGGAAAGTGTCGATGTGTGTCTTCACCGGGACGTGAACATAAATGTTAATTTATTGTCTCTTATTTTATTGTTAAACCTCTGAGGGTGAACTTTAACACAACGCTGTAACACTTTTTATTCTTATTGTTTAAAGTCCATTTGTATTTGTAAGAGTACGTAGTCATGGAAATTTGCCGAAAGGTTTTGTTTAGTGTATGAACCCTGAACTCGGCTTTCAACTCCTCCCTCTGCTGTGGGTTTTGTCTCGGTCAGGTGTCTTGCTGGCGTTCTTCTGGCAGCTCGATGAGACGGTGCCGGTGGGCGTATGGGCGTCAGGTTTTCATGTCGGACATCGCTCTCAGCAAAAACGGCATGATGTTTGTGACGCAGGAGGGGGAGGGCTTCAGTGGCGTGTGGGCCGGAGAATACAAGAAGCACGGAGAGAAGAAAGGTGAGTGATTTACAAACGGAGAACACGAGCGAGTCATGAAGTTAGCACATGCATTATATCGCAGGAGTGGGAAAAATAAGGTCTGGGGACCAAATCTGGCCAGCTAAAGGGTCCCAGTATTTTTGTCTGTTTAGTTTATCATAAACCTTCATATTTCCTTGAAGTTCAATGGCAGATTTTTTTTTGGTCTGCATGTATTGATTTAAACTGCTTTTGTGGACTTGCAGAGGGTAGTGTGGAGGTTTGTGGACACTCGGATACAGTGACGATGTACGAGAGGATCCGCCTGGAGAAGCTGCCGTACATCCACAGAGCAGTCAGCATCACCATGGACTCCAAAGGCCGGAACTTTGGAGTCCTTCAGTCTGACCCCAGAACCAGGTAGAGGAAAACCACAGCACTTTATTTATTCAATCGGCCAAAATGGGGAAAAAAAAAAAAACTGATAATGATGTGGTTTTCAGTTTTGTGTTTAAATGAGTGGGGGAAAATTTTTTTTTTTATTATGTTCTATCCAAATATGACCTGAAGCAAGTTGAATAAACCGTAAATGACCCTTGACCCGCAGTGACAAAGATGGAAAACTGAAAACACGCATCACCATCCTTTTTTTTTTTTTTTTTTTTTTTTTTTTTCATTTTGGTTTTGGAGATAAAGTTGGGTTTTTTTTTCATTGTTTTATTTTGAAAAATGAATGATACACGGATTTCCCAAATATGCATGGGTTACTTTCCTGTCAACATGCTTAATTTTGTTCCAAAAATCGCTCCATACTGAAAGCTCACTTTACCCTGTAAGTCACTTTGGATAAAAGCGTATACCAAATGCATAAATAAACAAGGATGTCGGCGACAGGAGACCTCCGCCAAGGCTTGATATGGTGTCGTGTGATGTCAAAATGTGACGTGATGGAGCCATAGGTGTTGACCCATGACGATTCAGACAAGATAGAATCTGGTGGGGGGGGTTTTTTGGTTGGTTTTTTTTTCCAGATATTACCATTGTGTTTTAGGTGTTGACCTTTAGTGTGACCTTCACCTTTGACCTTCATTGCTCAAAATCTAATGGGTTCTTCCTTGACTCACTATCTATCCTTCTTGAAAGTTTAATCAAAATCTGTTCAGAACGTTTTGCGTAGTCCTTCTGAAAGTCAGACAAATGTGAATTCAATACCTCTTTGGCAGAGGAAATAATAATAAAGTTAGTGGTTATATAAGGTAGAGTTAAAGAGTGTTATGACCACAGGTAGGAATGTTTTCCTGTGTGGGTTCAGTGGTGCATTTGGTGGAATCATTCTGCCACTGAACGTCCTCCTGTGACCAGTACGTCATGGAGCGGCTGAAGGGAACTGTCCAGTATTGTCCTGATGTGGACAATATTGGCCTCTGTGATGCTGTCAGAGTCCAGCTCCATCCCCACAGTGTTACTGGCAACCCCCAGCCTGCTATCCCAAAATGCAACACCATAGATCAGTGCCTCCTGACCTTTTTGACTCCTGATTTCACTTTAGCATCATGCATTTCTCACTGTAAAGACCTGTGAGGTGACATTGTTGTGATTTGGGGCTCTATCAATAAAATTAGGTTCAATTGAATTTCTGATTAAAAGCAATTTTTTTGATAATGTTATACTTAGCTGTACTTTGTTACAGCCCTAATGTACTGAAATATGCCCTACTCGCACCGGATGAGTATTACCTATGGACCTACCTATCACCTCTTGTCTTCTTCTGTGAATAATGGAGGAAGTGGCAAAAAATTAGGATTTTCAATATTTGGGGGGCCAGTGGTCTGCCTATCCCGTGTATTTTCTACAAGATGAGCAAAAACAAGTCCAGGAAGAATTCCAAAAAGAAGGCACGAAGAATCTTCAACAGGATGACTTGTGTGGCAGCATGTGGTAAAATGAAGATAGATTGAGTCGACCATTTACGGGAAGAAAAGTCTATGCTAAAAACTGCCCATTCACTAACATTGTTTTCATCTGCACTGACCCTGCTCTTATTTTGAAGGCGTGGAGCAGATTTTTACAGACTGTATCCCTATCAATGGTATTTTCCCCCTTGTGGACACTGTGCTATTCTTATGCATATTATCTTTCTACCTTATTAATGTATTGAGATCAAACAGGATGTTGTGAATTTACGACTTATCCAGTTACAATGTCTGTAATTTGTGTGAATTACAGACTTTTGTTTATCCCGTCTGAATGCTCCACACAATAACACAAGTATGAGGTAATAACTGGGAATTACCAGTGGTCCACAGATAATCCTGATCCTGTGTGAATAGGACATAAACTGATCTTGAAAGAATGTCTTAACAAAAAAACTGGGGAAAATGGTTGTCCAGGAAAAATCTGTTTAAAAATTCTCTTGACATGACAAAGGCTGTTTTCTTTTCATCTTTTTTTTCTTCTTTTCTTGCTCCTCATTAAAGAAAAATGTTTGTATCAAAATAAAAATGATAGAAATATAAAACAAAATAAGAGAACTGACATCCTCTGGTGGAAACGTATTCGATGATTATCCAAAATATTCCATGAAGCACTGTTGGCTGACCAGGCCTGTTGAACTGGATTAAATGGAGAACTCTGCCACCTAGTGGTGAACATACATTACTGCTGGGGTGCTCAAATCCTGGTCTGTGAGAGCTGCTATCTGGCATGTTTTAGATGTATCCCTCTTCTAACACACCTGATTAAAATGATAAACTCCTCCCACACACACACATATATATATATATATATATATATATATATATATATATATATATATATATATATATATATATATATATATATATATATATATATATATATATATATATATATATATATATATATATATATATATATATATATATATATATATATATATATTAAAAAAAAAAAAAAATAATAATGTTCCTCTCGCCCCACGTGGGCGGTGTCTCCTTCAGGCTCGGGTCCTCTACCAGAGGCCTGGGAGCCTGAGGGTTCTGCGCAGGATCTTAGCTGTTCCTAGCAATGCGCTCTTTTGTACAGAGATCTCTGATGTTGTTCCTGGTATCTGCTGGAGCCATTCTCCCAGCTTGGGGGTCACTGCCCCTAATGCTCCGATCACTACTGGTACCACCGTTGCCTTCACACTCCACATTTTCTCTAACTCCTCTTTCAGCCCTTGGTATTTCTCAAGCTTCTCATGTTCTTTCTTTCTGATGTTGCTATCACTGGGGACTGCTACATCTATCACCACCACTGTCTTCTCATGTTTATCCACCACCACTATGTCAGGCTGATTGGCCATCACCATCTTGTCAGTCTGGATCTGGAAGTCCCACAGGATCTTGGCCTGTTTGTTCTCTGTCACCTTTGGGGGGTTCTCCCATCTTGACCCTGGGACCTCCAGTCCATACTCTTTACAGATGTTCCTGTACAGTATGCCCGCTACCTGGTTATGCCTCTCCATGTATGCCTTACCTGCCAGCATCTTACACCCTGCTGTGATGTGCTGGACTGTTTCAGGGGCTTCTCTACACAGCCTACACCTGGGGTCCTGTCTGATGTGGTAGACCCCGGCCTCTATTGCTCTGGTGTTCAGGGCTTGTTCTTGTGCAGCCATGAGTAGCGCCTCTGTGCTGTCCTTTAGTCCAGCCTTTTCCAGCCACTGGTATGTCTTTTCCATATCAGCCACTTCCTCAATTTGTCGATGGTACACGCCATGCAAGGGTTTGTCCCTCCATGATAGCCCCTCTGGTTCCTCGAACTTACTGGGCTTTTGTTGCCTGAGGCATTCACTTAGCAGTTGGTCATTGGGGGCCATTTTCTTGATGTATTCCTGGAGGTTCGCCGTTTCCTCCTGGACAGTAGTTCTGACACTTACTAGTCCTCGGCCCCCTTCCTTTCGCTTAGTGTACAGCCTCAGGACACTGGACTTGGGGTGGAACCCTCCATGCATGGTAAGGAGTTTCCTTGTCTTGATATCAGTGGCTTGTATCTCTTCCAGTGGCCAGGATATTATCCCAGCTGGGTATCTGATTACTGGCAGGGCATAGGTGTTAATGGCCTGGATCTTATTTTTGCCGTTCAGCTGACTTTTCAGGACCTGTCTTACCCTCTGTAGGTATTTGGCTGTGGCTGACTTCCGAGCTGCCTCCTCATGATTACCATTTGTCTGTGGGATCCCTAGGTATTTGTAACTTTCCTGCACATCTGTGATATTCCCTTCAGGTAGGTCAACCCCTTCAGTTGTGATCACCTTTCCTCTTCTAGATATCATCCGCCCACATTTATCTAGTCCGAATGACATCCCAATGTCTTTGCTGTAGATCCGGGTGAGGTGAATTAGGGAATCAATGTCACGCTCATTCTTGGCATACAGCTTGATGTCATCCATGTAGAGGAGGTGGTTGATGGATGTTCCACTTCGGAACTGGTATCCGAAGCCACTCTTTGAGATGATCTGGCTGAGGGGGTTTAGGCCTATGCAGAACAGCAGGGGGGACAGAGCATCTCCTTGGTAAATGCCGCATCTGATGTTCACCTGTGCAATTGGCTTTGAGTTGGCCTCCAGAGTTGTCTTCCACAGCCTCATTGAGTTCTGGATGAACTCTCTTAGTGTCCTGTTGATGTTATACAGTTTTAAGCATTCCAGTATCCATGTATGTGGCATTGAGTCATAGGCTTTCTTGTAATCAATCCAGGCAGTGCACAGGTTGGTGTTCCTCGTCTTGCAATCTCGGGCAATTGCCCTGTCAACCAGTAGCTGGTGTTTGGCTCCCCTGGTGTTGTTGCCTATTCCTTTCTGTGCTCTGCTCATGTATTGCTCCATGTGCCTACTCATCTTAGTCGCTATGATGCCTGATAGAAGCTTCCATGTGGTGCTGAGGCAGGTTATAGGCCGGTAGTTAGATGGTATTGTTCCCTTCTGGGGGTCCTTCATTATGAGGACTGTCCGGCCCTGGGTTAGCCACTCTGGGTGGTTTCCCGATATCAGCAGCTGGTTCATCTGTGCTGCTAGGCGTTCATGGAGTGCTGTCAGTTTCTTAAGCCAGTAGGTATGAATCATGTCGGGCCCTGGTGCTGTCCAGCTCTTCATTTTGGACACTCTGGTTTGGATGTCTGCTAGTGTGATGACTACTGGGTCTTGTTCTGGGAGTTGGCTGTGCTCTGCCTGTAAGTCTGTCAGCCATTGGGCATTGGTGTTATGTGTTGCCTCCTTCTCCCAGATGCTCTTCCAGTATTGCTCAGTTTCAGCCCTAGGTGGGTCTGTTGTCACCTTGCCCCCCCCCCTGCCATTGAGAGTAGACCTTAGCTGGGTTGGTGGAGAACACCTGGTTTATTCTCCTGGCCTCTACCTCTCTTGTGTACCTCTTTAGGCGGGTAGCTAGTGCTGTGAGCCTTTGCTTAGCAGTCTCCAGTGCCTCAGCTGTGGACAGTTTGTTGTATTTCTTGGGCACTTCTTTCCTCAGATTCACACCTCTGCTTAGTTCTGTTAAAACACTGACTTCTCTCCGTGCTGCCATGATCTTTGCCTCTAGCCTTCTCCTCCATGGGGCAACCTTCTGGCTGCTCTGGCTGTTCATCTTGTAGCCAAGCATCTCAAGGATTACGGTTGCTGCTGCATACATCAGCTGATTGGTCTCAGTGATGGTAGTGGTAGGGACAGTTTGCAGTGCAGTGTTCAGGTCCTCCAGTAGAGACTGGTCTGGTACTTTGTTCTTTAGCCTTGGCAAGCAGGTAGTTGTGTTCCCCCAGGATTTCATGATTCTCTTTCTCAGGTCAGCTGCCCTTGTGTTTAGTCTTTCTGGGGCTTGGTACCCAATCTCGATATTTGGGGGTGGTGGTGAAACCACCCCCAAGCTGACCTGTCGTCCTGGCTCCCCCTTGCCGTAGCATCTTTGTACCGTGGATGAGGTATAACGCTGTACCTCATTGATCTCTAGCTGTGATAGCAACCTCTTATTGCGGATATTCGAACACTGAGCTAGGAGCTGTTTCTTAGTCAGTGAGGATGTGGGGTTTCGAAGCAACCATTTCTCCCACATCCTCTGCATGTACCCTCTCTCACTGGGGTTACTCCCGTAGTAACACTCCATCAGTACCATGTTCTCTGCCCTGCTCCATGAATGTCTTGTTCCAGTAGCCAATTTAACATCAGGGTGTCCTGGTTCCTCAACCCCTAACGCGGACCTTGTTGTCCCGGGCGCCGTCCGAGCCGGTATGACTCTATTTATTGTATCGCTCATCGTGAGGTATAGGCATGTATAGCGTAAAGTGCCTTGCCTAAGGGCACACCTGGGATTCGAACCGGCAACCTTCCGCACCAAAGTCAGTGGTGTAGACCACTAAGAGATATATATATATATATATATATATATATATATATATATATATATATATATATATCTCCTTAGAAACCAAGCATCATAAAATGTTTTTGTTTTTAAATAATTCTGAGTTTCATCAAAAATTATTGAAAAATCAGGGTTTGGTGGAGGTCTGCTGTGTGTGACTGCCTTGTTATTTTTGGTTCAGTTTGTCTGTTTTTGTTTGTCAGCAGCTTTACACAAAAACTGGACCAATTTCCATGAAACTGTCAGGAACTGTGCGAGGTGGTCCAGAATAGATTCCATTAGATTTTGGGAAGGTTAGTTACCAAAAAACGTGTTTTGGTCATAAGAGATCAGACAAAATCAGGTCAAATGTTTTCGAGGGGGTGGGCTTTGTAGCACTGGGCAACACTTGTTTCCTGCTGTATTTTTATTTAAATGTTCAAAATGAAGTCAAACGCACAAATGTTCAATGGTTCTATCTGTGATGTCACGTTTCCTTCCAGCTTGTTTGAGGTTCCCAGCGTCTCCTCGTCCTCTTTCTTCCAACACTTCCGGAGCCTTCTGGACATGGCAGATGAAACTGACAACATCCACGACGTGACGCTGCAGGCCAGAAACCGCACCTTCCCCGCCCACAAATACATCCTGTCCTCGCGCTCAGAGTTCTTCCACAAACTCTTGGCAGTGAAACGCTGTACGACAGAAGACGAGCTGGACAGTGAGGTGAGGTGGAGCGTAGACGCCGTGGGCTGTGACCTGCTCATTTTGGAGAAGATCCCCCCCGACATGTTGGAATACGCCCTGTGCTTCATCTACACAGACTCATGCGATCTCCTGGTCCACGGCGCCCGGCCCAGGGTGTCAGGAGTCTTCAGCGGCCACAACCAGGTGAGGAAGACGTCTTCGGTCTGTCCAGTAGCACCGTTGTCCCTCGCTGTAACGTACTTCACCCTTTGTTTGGATTTGTTTTGTGTATAGTTAAACACGCATTGTGTTCTGTGGCCTGATTGATCAGTTTTCTCGTACAACAAAACCCACAATATTGACCAAACATTGTGCACTGACAAAGGCACTCGACCCCTTACCCCAAAACCCTTCGGCATAAACCTTTAAAGGGACAGTTCAGTATTTTTCAGATGAATGTTTGTCATTGGTGTCTTTACTCCGGTGCACCCACAGTGACTCATCCCCTCTCTTCTGACCCCGCCCCATTACCCTGGTGCACCCACAGTGACTCATCCCCTCTCTTCTGACCCCGCCCCATTACCCTGGTGCACCCACAGTGACTCCACCCCTCTCTTCTGACTCCGCCCCTTTACCCTGGTGCACCCACTGACTCCGCCCCGTTACTCTGGTGCACCCACTGACTCCGCCCCTCTCTTCTGACTCCGCCCCGTTACTCTGATGCACCCACAGTGACTTACCCCCGACAGTGTCCTGTAAGCTCAGTTCTGGTCCAGTTTTGGTCAAAGTGAAAGTAGTCCCGGCAGGTTTCTTGGGATCAACAAAATACAACATGTTTTAGATCTTTATAGTCCTTTCTTTCTCAGCCCTGGTCGTTTGACACCTGTGTTCTGTCTGCTTGGTCTTGGCAGGACTCTGAACAGGAGAGGCTTATCAGCAGTCTGCAGGACTTGGACCTGCGAGGGCGCTCGACCTTCAACGTCTACCACTCCCTCCCCCCACCGACAAATGCAGATGGCAACAAGACCAAGACCAAGGGCTCCAAACCTGGCAAGAAGGCCAAAGGGGGCAAAGGGGATAAGGCAGCAGCCAACGGGGGCGGGGCCAATCCTGTCAAAACCTTACAGGGCGTTGCTAAGAAGCTGGGCTTGGGCAGTCTGTCTGCACGGTGAGCGACCCAGTTCACTTCCAACCCGGACCCACCAGAACCAGATTCACTGTCACTTCTTAAGCATTTTTAAAATTTTTTTTTTTTTATTCTTGAACAGATTGGACGGCGTCAAATACGAAAATGGAATAATCAATATCGTAAACAAGAAATCTGGAAGCAAACCCAAATTCAATCAGAGAAAATGGTAAGTTTAATATATATAAAGTTGTCTGTTTTTAAAAATGTCTGGAATCCATTAAATGTTTTAACTTTAACCCATAAGGATCCAAACATTCACCGGTGATCAAAATCATCCGCTGATTTATACTCTTTAATACATGTCGATCTGTTAATCTTATCATAACATGTATATAATATTTATAAAATAGTTTTACCTCAAGTATTCATAGAATATAGTGTCCATAATTTGCAAAATAAGAATAAAATGAGCAAAATACTTGGAAAAATAAGGGGAAAATACACCAGAAAACCTTGTAATATGGGGGTATGGCCACTTCGAGTGTACATACAACTGAAAACAAGGTGAATAATAATCAGCCTCTAAAATTATTCAAACACGTATCTGTCCATAGTCTAAAGTAACTTATTTTTTGGACTATAAGGTGCACTTAAGACTTAAAATTTCTCCAAAAATGAAAGTGCGCCTTGTAAATCCAGAGCATTTTATATATGGATTAATTCTGGTTGTGTTTAGTGACTTGGAATTGTGACTTTTTGTTGCGTAATTTCAGCTTTTTATCATAATTTTAAAAATTTGTAATCATGATTTAGCCTTATCTCAGAATTTGGATTTTTCAAAAGTCTGATTTAGCAGAATAAGGGTGTGTTAGAACTCAAAAAGGTTGGGAGTTATTGTGGCTGAGCTTTGCTGAATGCGCCTTATAGTCCAGTGCACCTTATATATGGGGAAAAGCCTTAAAAAAAATAAACCATTCATTGACAGCATGCCTTATAGTGTGGAAAATACGGTATTGTACAGCTAGTGATTAACTACCATTAGCAATTAGCCACACAAGCTAGTGGGATGTAGGAAACACCACTATAATTGCAGTTAATCTCCTGTCGGTAGAACCCTTATCTTTGTCCAACTTTAACGTTTATTTCCAGTCAAACCACATCGTTTAGAAATCAATGAAGCCGCAGAAATGACAACACTGCACTGGCTTCCACTTCCTGTGATTCAAAAAAAGTGTTGGTGATCTACGATTTGTGTTTTCACAGCTCATACCTTTGTGACGTTACTCTGAAGTCTGAAGATGGGAAAGAGTTTCCATGTCATAAAAGTGTCCTCTGCGCCAGGCTGGGTGAGATTCAGCACGTCCTCATAAAACATAGATGTATTTATTTTTTCCACACTCTTAAGTGTTGTTTTAGTGCGTGTATGTGTAGAAGTCATTGGGTTACTTCTGTTTTCTCTACAGAATACTTCAACAGTATGCTTGGAAACCCGTGGATTGAGGTATTGAGTGTTTTTAATTCACATCACTGTAGAATTGTAACTTTAATTTCCTCCGCCAAGGAGGTTATGTTTGTCTGTGTTCAAGATAACTCAAACTTATGGATTGATTTTAATGACATTTTCAGGATATGTTGGAAATGTTCAGTTTTATTTCGAGCACACAATAATCATCAAAACAACAATGAAAATAGTCAACCATTCTTTTTCTTGTACTCGAAAAGGAGTGGGAAGAAGTCAAACTTATAAACTCCACCCCCTTTTTACAAACTAAAATTCAAATATACTGCGCGAACACACAATATACTTTGTCCTTTTTTATCATTACCACAAAAACATCCATAACCATTTATATACACATTAATTACAATTCACTTCATATAATCTGATATGATCAACTAAAGTACAAGTATTGGTAAAGCATTAGTTTGTGGTGAAAGTACATTCACTTTCACCACAAAAACAGTTACATAAACAATAATTACTAGATAGGATCCATACATATATCCTAACCATGATGGTTTTATTGCAGTATAAGATTCATTCCCCTTTTCTTCTACCTTATAACCATATATTCAGCTACTCGGATAATATTCTATATTTTGTTATTATACTTTTTTATAAATGTGAACAGGAAGAACTGATTTCATTTTGGGGGTGATCTGTTTTGGGGGTTGTCTATCATGTCGGAGGTCTGCGCTCGCTGAACACTTTTCTAGTTAGATCTTTGACATGCTTGATGTTGGATGAAGGGCTGAACCCGGGGCAAGGAGACGGTCGAAGGTATCGGCAGTCATCCTGAAATACTGAATGTTTCTCCTCATCCATGTGACTCGTGGGCAGCACCAATGACACCAATTCAACATCACCGCTCTGTATACGTCACATTGTTGGTTGCTCTGATTGGTCGTAGCGCTGACCTATTACGTGCAGAGCAGTTTGACAGACAGCTGTTGATCGCACCCGTACGCTTAAGCTCAGTCTATGGATCGTCTCCAGACTGAATTCATATCCTAGTCGGGCTTCACATGCTAGAACAGTGAAGTAAAAAAAAATGAATGAAAGGTTTAATTTAAATGTGGTGTCTTCTCAGGCTACTTCCTGCTCTGCGCTACAGATGCCCACCAGCTCTGAGGTCCTGCAGGTCATTGTGGAGTACATTTACACAGATGAATCTCCCACCGTCAAAGGTAGAGTAGCTCCTCTAGTACGTAAATGATTCTACTAAAGTGTGGAGCGACACATGTATGACTTCGGAAAACTAAAGAAAAAAAAAAAAAACAGAGAAAAAAAAGTATAAAAAGAAAAGGGAAAAACAACTTCATTCCTATTTTAATTTTTCCTCTTTACCCCCCCATTTTTCTTTTATTTTACTCTTCCTTTGTTCTTTACTTTTTCTTTTACCCTCTTTGCATTTTTCTTTTTTCCTTTAACCTCTTTTGTTTCCTCCGCTTTTCTGCCATTTTCTTTTTTCAAAGCCATTTTTTAATGACAGAAAACTGCAATAAGAATTATGTACAATGTTTTCATGGAACATACAAATTAAGCATTCATTAAATCAGGATTATTAAGGCTGAAATATTTTGCAGAATAAGCGCTCTTTATGTTTAGAGCCAGAAACGGAATTTTGATGCAGAGTATTTCTTTTAGTTTCACAGGACGGAGTCCTGCACGGTTCTGATTTTGACATACCGCAACCGCCCCTACCAGTCATGTTTAAACTCGTATCCGACCTGTTTTCCGACGGAAAAAAAAAATCTGCATCTGAACCGACTCGATATCCGACCCGAACCCGAAAGAAAATGTCAGATAGCCAAACTTGAATACAAACATTTATTGTAGTGACAACAGTGACATATCCAAGGCAGAGCCAAATAAAAATGTTAACTTTTTAGCCTATGAACCGCAAATTAGACCCGCGATCACCCACGTCCAACCCGAACCGAACCCGTATCAGACACAGCACAACATTTTTCACCCGTTTCATGAAAATTTGCGGTTCACCCACGGGTCACCCACGGGTACCCAAACCCGTGCAGGACTCTGTCACAGGATAAAGAGGTTTCATTTTTAACTGAAAAGGGTTCGGACTAATGTAGGTGTGAACAATGTGCTGGAAAAGCCTCAAATAAGGATGTTTAAGATTAATAAGGATTTTATTCCAATAAAATATAACCAAATCAGAATACACAAGGACTTGAGCTCAGCTTCACAACATGGAATTGACTGAATTCTCTTCTGGATTAATAAAGAATTGACTTTATCTTTATTCCCATCACATGACATCAGTCATGTTTTATCAGAAGTGTCTTTCATTTACACGGTAGCTGCGCCGTCAGGGTGTGAATACACACAAATCTGAAGACTCCTTCCAGAGTGGGACATATTAAAGACGCGTCAGATCGTGTCTCTGTGTAAACGGCAAGAAACGCACATGTTCACATTACATCTTTATGTGACATATGTTTACGTCAGGTACGTTTTCACATTATATTCATACACTGAGCAGGTGAGGCATAAAACATGTGGGACAACCTGGATCCCACAGATCTTCCAGCAGCACTAGCAGTTCTAGTAAATGTACAGGAGTCGTTTCAGCTATTGGACAGAAATTACACACACACACTAAGGATGTTAACTGATGACCGGTTGACCGTATTAACGCTGTCCGGTCATAATTTTCTGATTTTGGTTTAAAAAAACAAAAAACAAACCCATCCTACATCAGTCATTCCACTGCACAAACTCTTCATCATTATAGTGTAGATTATAAAGAGGAAGCTTTGTGATCTGTCCATAGCATATCTTTAAAAAAGTTTGAACATTATCAATAGAATTTACCGTATTTTCATGACCATATGGCGCACCGTATGAAAAGGCGCAGTCTCAGTTATTTGTGCCATTACTATATTTAACACATACATACGGTGCACCTGATCATAGGGCGCTGAAACAAGCATACTAGTTCGCGTTTTTGACTCACCGGGATGTCGAAAGTGAGCAGCACCTCGTCCATGTTTGTGATGTGGCTGGGCTGGGTGTGTTTGTCGGAAATCTGTTTGCTGCAGTAGGACCGGAAGATGGAACGAAACGAAAGCACCAAGACGGACCTCCTTGGAAATGTTCATTTCTTCTGCTAGCATTATTGCTTTTAGTCGAATGGTGACCGTCGAAACGCTTCTCCCACTCGTTCAGTGTGTGTTGCTCGGTGATCCACTGCTCAAGTCTTTACTCCAACTCGGGCCACCTCAGCTGCGTCTTCTTTACTGTTCTCATGGTGTCCTCTACTACGTCTGAATTACAACAACTGCACCATAGGGCACGCCGCACATTTTGAAGAAAATCTAAGACTTTTATGTGCGCCTTATGGTCGTGAAAATACGGTATTAATATCAAACTCAGAGTTCAGTTCATCTGTGGTACGACCATTTCACACCATTTACTAAAAACAAACTAAACCCAAAGCTGATGTGAGGTAATAGAACTTCTAGAGCTAGCAGCTACAGACTGGGACAGTGAGTTGTTACCATGTCAACCAGACACAGCTGTGGATGAGTTGTGTTATCCATCTGACAGACCTACTGACAATGACGTAACAGGTGGACTAGGACTAAAGCAGTTTGTTCAGAACTGATGCAGGCTGGTGGTAATTGGTAAGATTTTTTTCCCACGATATTTAGCAGCAGAATTTACTGGAACATCTAATGTCTCGTGTGTGACGACTTAAAATGAGCTTTTAACATAACATTCCTCGACGTCAGTGTGACTGGTGTTTAAAAACCTAAGTGAGCGCACTGTGGTGCATAAATGGCTGTGTATGTGTGAGCCGACAAAGCAAGCGTTTTCTTTTCTCTGCCAGACTTCATCCTGTTAATGAGGCTCAGTGATCGGCTGAGATCTTTTTTTTAGAAATTTCATCATCCCTAACAAATACCATAGCCGAGCAGAGACGGGCGGACAATGGCATACGTCAAAAACGGAAAAGGACATGTGGGCGGGTCTATCACAGTACCACCTAGCGGCCTGGCATCACCATCCAATCGTATTTTTCGGACTAGTCTTCATATAAACAAGGATTTCCTCCTGAATACACTCTTCTAAACACAAATGAAAAACTGACGAGATGAAACTTGAGCGTCTTCTGTTTTCATTGTCTCTATAAATGTAGCACACGTTTTCTTCATCCTGTTCCTTTCCAACCATGTAGATAAGAATGAACCAGTAAATGAAAAGTATAAAGTGTTTTAATGACGGGTGAACGTCCTCTTTGTCGCCCCACAGAGTCTCCTAACGTAGAGTTTGCGTGCAACGTCCTGGTGGTGGCCGACCAGCTGCTCATCACACGACTGAAGGAGATCTGTGAAGTAGCCATCACAGAGAACCGTACGTTCTTTTGTCTTTACTTCTGACTACTTACTCATTTAGTTAATTCTGTGTTCATGTTTTACTAGTGTTATTACTTTATTTAATTTTTTTTTTGTACATTTGGTTGTCTTGTCGTTTTGTTCAGTTTTTGTCCATTTTGTTTTATTTAATTCCTTAGTTTTAGTCAATTTTTGTAACATTTATTTTGTATTTTTGTTAATTTTTATTCGTTTTGTGTATCAATGACTCAATTCCATGGGTTTTACTCGTGAGTCAATGTGGTAGAAGATGATGGTGTTTCCATGGTAACTAGGGAGCCTCTGAACCTCCAAACGGGCCATATCTGATTACCATGACAATATGAAGAACTGTATTTTATACCAATTGTTTACATATTGATATGATTAATAGATTAACAGGTATTAAAAATTTTAATCTGTACAAAATTTAGATTACAGATGTAAAACATGAAGCCCAGGGACCAAAGAGTCCAATCCGGCCCATAAGATGAATAACGATGAAGATATTAATGGTATGATTAGTATTATGTAGAACCATTTAGGTTCTACATAATATAAATAAAAAAAAAATATATATAAATAATTTAGAGATATAGCTAGATGGATGGCTTTTCATCAAAAGCCATCCATAAGTTTTTGAGATACCTTTGTAACAGATAAAAACATGACCTCCTTGGCAGAGGTACATATGCAGCATCTCAGACTATTAAAACAATAATAATAAAAAAACAACTGTTGTAATTAGGGATGTTAACTGATGACTACATCGTTATCCAGTCATAATTTTCTGAACTAACATGACTTTGACAGCCCTGGTTTAGATGTTTGGGTTTTTATGGGTTAATGTACAAGCTTCAGTTTGAGTGTTTGTTTTTATTTTGTGTCATTCTTTTGTCTTAGACACTGAAAACAAAACCTGCTGGTCAAAACCTACACTACAAAAACATACATTCTTTTTGTAACTTGGTCCCAAACAAAACACTGTTTTTCTGTTCTTGGCAAATGAATTCTGGAACAAAAAGTTTCCAGTCCTGAAGCACAACTCAAGTTTTTGCTTCTTTTTTTTTTGTCATAATTCAGCCAAAAGAAATGAAGAACATTGTGCTGCAGTGAACATCCGTGTAGACAGGACAGTAAAACAAAAAGATGAAACTGCCTTTGAATTTCATCTGTTGCACAACAGACGAGTCAAACGGTAACGTCTCTGAAAACACACATGTAAATATCATCAGCTTAACCACACTGGTTGATTCAACTGTCACATGGTTTTCAAATAGTGAGGCGGGGCTACCCTGGGGGGGATTCACAAACACACAGTGGGGTGCAATAAGTAAGTAAGGCAGTGCAAATAACTGTAAATAAACATAGAAGTAAATAATAAAATTAAACTGAAATTAAAAATATATACGAAAAATAAAAAAAAATAGTAATATAAAATATAATATACTGTCTGATGTCCAAAAAAACAGCTTTAGAGAAAAATAAACACGAGGAAAAAATAAACCTGAATAAAGAAAAATGTGTAAACATGTGATTAACGGACTAAATGGTAAATGGTCTGCACTTATCTAGTTCTTTTCCACCTTCATGGTGCTCAAAGCGCTTTACATTAGCTTCACATTCACCCATTCACACACAAACACACACTCATACACCAGTAGGTTTCTAAGGTCAAAGGTCAGTCCTACTGGGGGCCTAAGTCAGGGTTCAGTGTCTTGCCCAAGGACACTTCGACATGTGGACAGCCAGAGCTGGGATGGGAACCGCCAACCTCTCGGTCATTGGGCGACCCACTCTACCAACTGAACCACAGCTTTAACCTTTGACCCTAATGACCCACTCTACCAACTGAGCCACAGCTGTACTACAGTACATGTGGTTAATGGACGAGTTTAGTTTTTCTGTATAAGTCATGTTACCTAACTTGCTGACTCGCTAACGAATAGTTCTTGATCTGTTTGAACTCAGTGACCCTGAAGAACGCTGCAGAGCTGCTGGAGTTTGCTGCCATGTACAACGCTGATCAGCTGAAACGGTCCTGCCTCCAGTTCATCATCCTCAACATCACTGCCCTGCTGGAGTCAAAGTGAGAAGTGGTTTTGGTCATTATTACTCACATCTGTAGAACAGTGGTGTCAAACTTATTTTAGGTCGGGGACCACATTCAGCTAAATGTGATCAGAAATGGGCCGAACATGGTGAAATAATAACATATATGTGTGTGTCTTCCAGAGCGCTGGATGTTCTTAGTGATGACGTGCTGCTGGAGCTGTCTGCAGAGTACAGGAAGATGGTGAGTCACACATCTGCCTCACCACACTTTTACCTTCAAAGGTTTCAATGCAAACACATGACTTTTCATTTCATTAGTGGCTTTATAACAGAACTGTTAAATGTATTTAAATGTGTCATTTAGTTAATATTGTTGTTCTTCATTGTTGTTGAATTCATTGTGTGTTGGTTCTATTTATAAAAAAAAAAACAATCAAACATCCAGATTGTTTTGTTTCCAGCTGTTTTTTCGCGGTAGAGAAGTGACTTGAGGTCGAACAACATAGTTTACTGGTACTTCCTCATACATGTCGCTGTGTCTCTCATATTTGTTTACCTTTACCAGAGTAACATCCAGCTCTGTTTCGTGCCCTTGCTTGTTCTGAAAATGTGCAGTAAAAAACACAGGCTTTATTTCCACAGAGAGCACATGAACCAGTTTGATCTGACTTTTTTTCCAGTTTGTGCAGCAGCTACTGTGGCGCTGTCTTCTCTTGTAGATGCTAATGCTAATGCTACTTCAGATTCGCTGCCGGGGACAGGGTTAACCCCACGTGGGTGACGTGAAGTTAATCTGACGTTAGATGGACCGTCTTTCTCTGGGTTCCTGGTTCCTTTTGTTGTTTTGTGTGAATGCAGTATGCAGCCAGTGGAGGTGATGAACCACTGTCAAAGGAGCATGTGTTTAAGTTTAGGTGACTCATCAGATTCCAAAAGGAGCGTGGAAAAATAGTTTTCAGACCTTTAAGTTCAGGTTCCATGTGATGCGTGGACACAGTCATTTTCTTCCAGTAGACATCCAGATGTTAAGCGGCTGTTCTGTCCAATCAGAACCCTCTATACTTCCAGCTCTGAAAGACCAATTAACTAGAGTGGAATACAGCCGTTTCCATGGAAAACTTTATTCAGAATTAACATGTCCATGTAAACACGAAGAAAATGGCTTTAATTCTGAGAGGGGCGGGGTGGGGGGTGGACTGATATTTGATGGAAGTATCTCCAGTCAATCATTATAAACATGATCACTACACTGATTGGCCAGAGTTTTCCTCTGGTTCCACTCTCTAGACTGGAGTAAAACATTTAGGGTTTGGTTTTTTGTGGGTTTTTTTTTTTTTTTTTTTTTTGGCACATTGTAGAAGTGGCATGATGCTGAAAAATGAAACTTCTCACTTTTCTTTTGACTCTGAAGCGCGAGTCTTCTTTAATAAAAACCAACATGGCGGCACGCATGAACTGTATATAACGTCTCACATTACTGGCGCTCTTAAAGGGGCAACACAAAACCCAATGTACCCATGTATGAAGGTGAATTATGTATTAACCCCATACTTTACGATCCCATGTCATGCACTGAAATGGAATGTTGTAGTGCTCGTAAAGAGATTTTCAACCAATATGGTAAAAGATCTCTCACCCAACCTTTTAAGATGATTGAATTAAAAATTGTTCCAAATATTGGTCCTGTCAGCTTTGTTTTGTTCCTCTACCAAAAATACAGAAGTTAAAGAAACTGCAGCAGTCAACTCTGTACAGATTTAGTGTAAATGTATGAACCATAACAGTGGTACCAGTGGAGACTAGAGTTTGTAAAAACTATAAGTTTGTCTTTTTAAGATGTGGTTGCACAACCTTTAATGTCATTTAGAGAAAAATCCATGGTGGAAGAGACGGAAGAATAATTTCCTCAATGGACCGCAGACACTAAAGACACTTAAAGATGAAACTGAGCGCGCTCACTGGGGGGAACTGTGTTGTTTTGGTTGTAATAACTCACAGCTGGACACTTGAACAGCCACACTCTCCAGGGTTTGAGACAGGTGCACCAAAGTGAATAAACTGTAACGACAAACTGACGTCAAGTCCCCGGGAACTGGAAGTGGGATTGTTTGCCTGTGATTGATTTCCACAGGGTTTGGTTGTTTGGTTCCAGTCTCAGCTGTCTGTCACATTCTATCATGTCTTTTAATGGTTTTTGTATTTATTTTCTGCTGTTTTCAGATCCCAGCCATGGAAAGGAGGATTATCACTCCATACCAAGAGGCTCCAGACCTCAGTATTTATGAGAAGGAAGATCTGGACTCTGCATTCAGCCCCAAACCAGAGGCTGAAGTCGACCACTCCTGCCGGTATGAATTGAGTTTATTTGACCATTTTTGAAATAAAAAATAGAACAGCGACCTGTGCCATAGACCATATAAAATAAACTAGACAATCAGGGAGAACACACAAAAAAGCCCAGAGGCGTGTTTTCATTGTAGTTCTTATAACACCAGCTCAAATAATCTACTGTAGTCCAGTGGCTTAATCCCAACTATCAAACAAATTGTTCAATTTGGTATAAAAGCCCCAAATTTGCTATACCTGTAGATTTAGATATTCTGAAGAAATTTACATGTGGAGCCACTGAAGATATTTACTAGCAGGACACGGTGATGTTTTTTTATGGCTCCACATACAGTTTAGGATTTTGGATTATTGTCATGTTAATGGTTTTGTATTTCATCTATAGGTGATTAAATGATCACATTTTATGCTTTAGAATGAATGACTATTTATTACATTAGTAAATTATTTGAATGATATTGTGTATTAATGAGCAGCCAATCACAGAAATGCATAAATACATTATGACAATATATTAATATTGCATATATAAATGGATAATTTAGCCACAGAACTTCTAACTACAGTGTGTGAGTTAGACTCTTGTTAATCACATGGTGCAAGTAAAAGTAAAACTGGGTAATTTTTACTGAAACGGTATATAAAGGGAGAAATGTATGTTGTACTTTATTGAGCATTGGTTTGTACTATAGATATAGATGGATGGATAGATATACACACACATGCATGTTGTAACTGTATATGTGACCCACCACCAGTAAACCAGGCATAAGTGTGTGTAAATCCAAACAGAGTTATGTGTGTATCTTGGTAGAGTGGAAACTAAGGTTTAAGATGGTGAAAAAATGATGTTTCTATCACAAGTAGAACCAAAGTTATGGTCATTTTAATATCCACATTTGGACATATTTTACAATTTGCATATTTTTAGATATTGTCCGTTAAAGTTTTGGACTGTTTTGGGGTAGGAAGTCCTTAGCAACGCATAATAATTTGTATCCGATTGACACAAATTGTTGACAGATGTTAAAGGACACTCTGATGGACATGTCACAGAAGTTTTATATATTATAATAATAGGACAGAAGTGTGACGTATTATAATCATTTGGCTTACACCATTGGACAGAACATTCAATATAAGCTTTTACCTCGTACCAAACACTTGGGTGTTTACCCACGGAACGGAGATCGTTTTGTTCGGCGAAAAGAGGTGGAAGTCGTCTTTGTCTTTGCTGCAGCAATACCTGAACTTTTGTCACCGCTTAAATAATTGACTCAATAAACACCTTTATTGATTGGATTTCAATGTAATGACCACAGGAAGTGAACATAGAGGTGTTAAGGTACCGTTTTTTGATAAGGTGTAAACACTAATAACAAATCACCTTCCAGCCTAAATTTGGCTGTAGCTCTGAACGGCTCAGTGCGACTTATGCCTGGTTTGGTGGTGGTGGGTCACATATATATAATTATTCTGTTTATGTATAAAATGGTCCTATCATCTGATTTGTTGGTTTTAATTTGTGTGTTTGTAGATTTAACTGTTGGTAAAAACATTCTATATGTGAAGGAAACGTTTAAAACATATGTGACAATCATTTGGGCGTCACCGCCACATAAACTTGGTCAAATTCATTTCGGGAGGACATTTTTAAGTGTTTTTTCCCCATTCTTTACTAAATCTGTGCATCACGATATTAACACTGATAGATCACATCTTTTAAGACCAGTTCACACATTTTAGCTTCGTACTTTACAGCAGTATGGGCCGCATTTTTTGAAACATTTTTGTACAAGTCAGAAGAAGTAGTATCGGAAGTCTATAATATCGATGAACAATATACCCATGACCACCACACCCGCCGTCACGTGACCACCACCACACCCACCATCACGTGACCACCACATCAACAAAAGCGCAGTTATTTATAATCACTGTACTACACTGATAAAAACACGTAAAAGTAAAATGTATTTTAATTTTCCATAATCTACCATCAGAAAAGAAAAAAAAATACCCCTTAGTCTCCCCCCAATAAATAAATAAATAAAAGAGAGGGGGTGATTGTGTATAAGCAGCTGTATGCAAAACCTATTGGACTGATTTTGATTAAATATCAAGAAAAGTTGGGGCCAATCAGGTCAAATGTGTGTGAGGGGGCGGAGTTTGTTGTGCCTGTTTGTTTTCCACAGATTTTCCTCAAAATTATTTGTTATTTAACTTGTCATTTTATTTACTAATCTGTTATGTTTTTATACTTGCACTTTCATTAACACTGACTCTTACACTGTTCTGCAGTTCAGGCTCATTTTCAGGTGATTCATCATAAAAACATTAAAACTGAAAATAATGAGGAACACTTCCACAGGTCAGGGTTAAAGGTCGGGGTTAGGGTGTGTTGTTGTGTCCGTCACCCTCAGCCTGTCAATCATTGGTCAGATTATAGATGTAAATCAGATTAGTGTTAATGTTCATACAACAGATCTGTGACTCATTGTTTTCTTCTGATCCAGGACAGATGGTCATGTGACCCGCCCATTTTACACCCCTGTCACATGACAGTGTTTCTCTGCATGGGTTAACACACACACATATACACACATACACACACACACTCGTCCCGCTCTAATAAGACTGTCATGTTTGGCAGCGGCGCAGAATAAAAATAATCCATTTCTTAATCTTAAAAAAAAAATTAAGATTATTTTTATCACCGTGTGTGTGTGTGTGTGTGTGTGTGTGTGTGTGTGTGTGTGTGTGTGTGTGTGTGTGTGTGTGTGTGTGTGTGTGTGTGTGTGTGTGTGTGTGTGTGTGTGTGTGTGTAGACACATATGCTATAACTCAATGAATACTGTAGATATCACCATGAAATTACATGTTCATATACACATAGCTAATGTGCATCAGATGCAATGATCCATTTGAGTAAAGGTCAAAGGTCAAGGTCAATTAACTAAACGTTTAAAATCACATTATGGGTTATAACTCCAGAACAGAGGGTCACAGTACTTTCAGATTGGTACCAAACAATGTGGAATGAAGAATTATACAATTCTCATAATTGGTGTTATCACCTACGACCAATAGTTTTTCAGATCTCTGGAGGTCAAAGGTCACATGTGTCCAAATTAACAAGTGTAACACTTTGTGTCAAACAGACATATCACGATATAACTTCTCATTTAGCTAAAAGGTTAAAATCACATTATTGGCTCAAATTCAAGAACAGGTTGTCATAGAAACTGAAGATTGACACAAAATGGGGGTGGGATTAGACACTGAGTACTAGTTATTCTATTAATGACGTGACGGAAACAAATGTGACCCACCACCAGTAAACCAGGCATAAGTGTGTGTAAATCCAAACAGAGTTATGTGTGTATCTTGGTAGAGTGGAAACTAAGGTTTAAGATGGTGAAAAAATGATGTTTCTATCACAAGTAGAACCAAAGTTATGGTCATTTTAATATCCACATTTGGACATATTTTACAATTTGCATATTTTTAGATATTGTCCGTTAAAGTTTTGGACTGTTTTGGGGTAGGAAGTCCTTAGCAACGCATAATAATTTGTATCCGATTGACACAAATTGTTGACAGATGTTAAAGGACACTCTGATGGACATGTCACAGAAGTTTTATATATTATAATAATAGGACAGAAGTGTGACGTATTATAATCATTTGGCTTACACCATTGGACAGAACATTCAATATAAGCTTTTACCTCGTACCAAACACTTGGGTGTTTACCCACGGAACGGAGATCGTTTTGTTCGGCGAAAAGAGGTGGAAGTCGACTTTGTCTTTGCTCAGCAATGCCTGAACTTTTGTCGCCGCTTAAATAATTGACTCAATAAACACCTTTATTGATTGGATTTCAATGTAATGACCACAGGAAGTGAACATAGAGGTGTTAAGGTACCGTTTTTTGATAAGGTGTAAACACAAATAACAAATCACCTTCCAGCCTAAATTTGGCTGTAGCTCTGAACGGCTCAGCGCGACTTATGCCTGGTTTCGTGGTGGCGGGTCACATATGTATTTGTGCCGAACCGTTGGAAACAGACGTTCAGTTCGGTACAGCCCTATACCAAATGAATACAGTCAGTTTGTATGTGACCATGCAGATGCAATTTGCTGGGCTGCCTTTGTCTGCTACACATAATCTAAATGTACACTGCACAATGGGGTCAGAAATGACCCCACTTAGTCATTTCAGTCAGTAAAATGACTTGGTCTATTGAGGGTTAAAACATCTTCCTCATGTTTAGATGCTGTATAAGAATAAAATATACTAGTTTAATGTGTTTAATGTCTGTTTCCAGAGAAATATTGTTGAAAAAGGCCAAGATCAAAGCAAAAAAGAAACCGCGACGGCGCTCTGACAGCTCCGGTGGCTACACTCTGTCTGACATCATTCAAAGCCCCCCTGCTGCAGGTACGTCGCCCTGAATACCCCCCACCCCCTCCTCTTCTCAGTGCGGTGTGTCTGTTCATAACCATCCACTCTGGTTCCTCAGTGGTTCCTCAGTTCCTGGTGAAGTCGCAGAAGGCCAACTCTACAGAGTCCCTGACGGAGCTGCTCACCTCAGACTCTGAAGGCAGCTACATGGGGGTGAGCAGCCCACGGGACATGCAGTCACCCACCTTCCACGACAGAGCTGAGGTCAGAGCTGCACAAGCACCTGCTTTATCAGCCTGTTCAAGTCACATGAAATGGAACGATGACACTGAAGAAATAGTAATTTACTGGTTTGACCCACTTTGTAGGAACTGACCGAAAATTATTATTATTATTATTATTATTATTATTATTATTATTATTATTATTATGGCTGGATCCCAAAAGGGTTTCATTCGATACTGATGAACATATGGATCACATCTGTGTAATCGATCCATAAAATGGATACAAATGCAGTCGTCATAAAACTTGTGCATGTATTTCTGGTTTCCGTACAGATTTGACGAAAGACTTTTTGTTTGTTTTTTAAATTATTATTTATTTATTTTTTATTTCCAGGATGAGAAATCTTTGACTCAGAGGCTGAAGACCCCACCCACCACCCCAGTTTCCCTGAAGAGTGCCCCCCAGAGGCCCCCCAGCTCTGCTCCTCAACTCATCCCTAAAGTCGTCCCTTGGTGAGACCTGATTGATTGATTGATTGGTTCCTGAATCTCAGACATGTTTCACCCGTCCCTTTTCCTGCACCTTTTCTTTTTTTTTTTTCTTTCTTTCTTTCTTTCCTGCACCTTTTTCCAGTCATTTCCTCAGTTTTCCTGCATCTTTTTTCCAGTTGTTTGTAGAGTGTATGTTCTGAGTGTGTGATTGTGTTCTTACCATCTGCAGCCCTGCTCGTCCAGCTCCGGTCCTGGATCTGAGGACCATCATGGACATGGAAGCCAACTCTCTACAGACTCAAGGAGCGACTCCTAAAAGCCCCGGAAGGTACGGGACGTCAGCTGGGTAATTTACTTGTAGCAAATGCAGTATTTGAAGCAGACATCTGATGGGCGTATCCACAAATGTAGAAGTTTTAGGTTTGGTCAAAGAGGAAATGACTTCAACAGAGCGATGGAAATGATAAACAATCCAGGAGCTCTGAAACATTCCAATAAACTATCCATAGTCTCACATGAAAAGATTTGGTAGAAATTAAAATATAAATATTATACAAAGCAAAAAGTAATGTCTCTCTGGCTCTCTCTGGTGCATCCATCGATGGTCATTAATCACAGAAAATTAACATACGGTAAAGTTTATTTATATATGTGTGTATATGTGTATGTATATATGTGTGTATGTATGTACACACGTGTATATATGTGTGTATGTATGTACACACGTGTATATATATATGTGTATGTACACACGTGTATATATGTGTATGTACACACGTATGTATATAATATGGATGTTCATAATGCACAACTGGAGAAGGGGCAGAGAGAAACTAAAGCTGAATAATTCTGTGTCGGTGTCATTTCCCTTTAGTCTCACACATCAGTAAATTCTCAGTTTCTGTTGTTAAGTGAAACTGTCTTTTTGTTTTTTCTTCCACCTGCAGTAAACATTCCCCTGCCTCCACTAAACTGTCCCAGAAGCAGAGGAAGATGTTGGCCATGGCGAACAAGGAGGCCTCAGTGGAGCCTATAGTGTCCAGATCTGCCCCTGCACTGGTCCCCCCCTCCAAATGCCCTGGAAAGGCTTGGTGAGTTGCCCCTCCTCCCCCTCCCGATCAAATGAGGTCAGAAAAAGGCCATTTCTGAACGCTGCTGAATTTATGGAAAAGTAAAAGGCACATGTTTGTATTTACACCATTCAGACACAAGACAATTCAATGTAAGGCTGCACGATATTAAAAAAACTGACGGTGTGAGATGAAAAACATCTGATTAGTGGTCGATACTGAACACATGTTTCACTGTCATCTTTCTATAGGTGAAATAATTAAATAAAATTAATAATAAAAAATAAGGAAATTATAGAACCAGAGGATAAATGTCTTTGGTTCCTCCTCCAGGGCGTCAGCTGTCCAGTCTCCTCCCTCCTCGTGCTCCTTCCGGGCGTTACTGGAGGAGGAGGAGAAACGACTGCTCACACTGGGTCAACCCAGTGCCCAGAGGGGTTCCGGTCCTTGTCCTGGTCTGGGCCCTCAGGGGTCTCCTGTCTGTCAGTCCTGCGATTCCAGGAGAGTCACATTCAGATGTACAGATGGTGGAGAACCAGACAAACCTGCCGGGTGAGTGGACAACATAAACCCAGGCCTGGACATGGTCCTGTCCAGACCCACAGTTGAACAGGTGTGTGTTCCATCAGTGTCCACTTGGTGTCACTGTGGTGTCTTCATGGACCTGTTTCATCCACAATCACACACCTGCTGTAATTAATGAGAAAACTTTTAGAATGACTTCCTCTCATGCTTTTTAATTATTTTGAAAGTGTCATCGCATACAGAAAATATGAATAATTTTTAAAATCTTTCACACATGAAGTCATTTAAACGACTGATCTAAACTGTTTAATACCTGTTAATCTATTAGTATGAAGTACATATATTTCTATAAATGTGAGGAGTATAAAGTACATATATTTCTATAAATGTAGAGTATAAAGTATATATATTTATATAAATATAAAGAGTATAAAGTATATATATTTATATAAATATAAAGTACATATATTTATATAAATATAAAGAGTATAAAGTACATATATTTATATAAATGTAAGGAGTATAAATTACACATATTTATATAAATGTAAGGAGTATAAATTACACATATTTATGAACAAATGTAGGGAGTAAAAGTCCCAAGTTTTCCAGTACTGTACATAGATGTACAGTAATAGAGTACTTTTACTTAGTTACTTGGAGCTGTGTTGCCTCTGGAACCCTTTACTACGTGCAGCGTTGCTGTGGTAACGCAGTTGTAGAGGCCAATGGCAAACAGATGTGAGTCAGTCAACTGAAGCCACTGATGTTAATGAGGATTGATGAGGGCAGCGCTAGTGTCACAACCCATCATCCAGAACATCCTCGACATATTCCAATGAGTGGAAGGCTCAGGAATACCAAGGACTAAAAGTGCCAAAATTAAATAAATGCATCATTAAATAATCAGATATGTTATTTGTTAATTAATTAAAATTGGAATTAAAAACAGAAATGTGGTATTAAGTGTGTCTTTAATTCATTGGAATACCAATTTGAGGTAAAAAAAAAATATAGATATTTTAAAAGTATTTAACTAATTAATTGTTTCATGGTCCTTGTGTTGCAATGGATCAGTCAACCTCACTCATGAAATTCGGTGGGCGGGTCTTAACAGCTGATTGGCCTGATTGAACTGTACATCAAAATTTCACCTTCAGATGCCCTTTAACCCACAAACATGGGGGTTAAAGGGCATCTGAAGGCAACATAAGCGGACCGCCTCCTGTTTCACTTCTATTGAGAACAGTCGCTTCTTCTTTTCATTCGCATCAGGAATCACTTTCTTTGGGCTCATGATGAATAATGAATGCGTACTGGAATAAAGTTTAAATGAACACACTGGGAGAAACTCACCAAACAGTAACTCTGTTGTGAATAAGGGTCAAAGGTCACCAAAAACATCATGGGTAGCTCCCTGATAGCCAATGGGATGATGCGAACAGTGCGTACAGTTCTGCATTTAAATTTCGGGAGTTTAGTTTCATAAATTGTATTTTTTTTTTTCATATTCTGAGATGAAAAATTAATGTAACGTTTTTTCGTAATTTGGATTATTGGTTAGCTAGGTGTTTTGTACATTAAGGTAGCACTGTATTATTTTACTCATTGCTTCCTGGTCCTTGTGTTCCAGTGGATCATGAATTTATTTTATCTGTCAACCTCATCCATCAAAGTCAGTGGGCGGGTCTTAACAGCAGTTTGGTTCCCCTGCTGCACATCCAGTCCAGTCAAATGGATTCCAGACAAAGGATTGATGCAGAGCTTGTGAACACATTCCCATACACTGGGTGACCTTTAACCTCTGTTTGTTTGGGTACTTTAGGAAACTAAACTTTATTGAGGACTGTTAAAAGTCTAGACTCTGGCTCAGACAACCCCAATGGACTGGAATTTACTATAATAAAATAATAAATAAAATAAAGATAAATATCCCCCAGGGGAGGCCCCCCCCGCCCTCCCCACTAGATTAGATGGAGGTCTCAGAACCTGGCGTTGCAGATTTGATACACATATTTTTCTTGGGTTAACGTGTCTTTTAGGAACTTTGGAAAAAACACTGACGTTCAACCAAAGCCCAGGGTTGTTCCTCTATCTGCCTAAGACAGACCCCCCCCCCCCCCCCCCTTATCAGTCTGTAACATGCATCATAGTGAGTGATTAGCTTTGCTTTTGGCCACATTTTTGACAAACTCCAAACACCATACGCCTCAGTGGCACAAACCAGCAGCTTCACGATCAGAAATGATTCTGAGCGAATACAAATCAAACTGCAGGGAGCTCACGTCAGAATGTGACGAGATTTACAACACGTCGCACTGAATCCACGTCGAGGCTCCTGATGGAAGGATAGAAATATGCAGAACTGTTTCCCCACGTTCTGGGCAAAAACCCTAAGATCCAGTTTTCAGAAAGTCTGGCCTTAAAACGCCTCCTGGCATCGGTTAAATATGACTGCATGGTGAAGCTGATTTATGTTTGTAATGTTGGAATGAAACTTCTATATTAAGCCAACATCCGCTAAACTTTGGATGAGTGAGGATTTAATCTGTGACGTATCTAAGATCCTCTTGTTCAACTTTGGTCTTGAATTTAGTTCATAAATTGAATCGTTGAAGACACAAAGAACCACCAGTGACCAAAAACGTCTACTGTTCCAAACTGTTTAATACCTGATTATCCATTAATCCTGTCAATGAATGTCAATGATCTTTGTAAATACAGTTTTTCATCTGTTCATGGTCATTACATATGACTCTTTTGAATGTTCAGAGGCTCCATAGTTACCGTGGAAACTAGGGATCGCATTCGGTGAAGTTTTCTCCGTCGATCGTCGGGAGATTTAATGACTAATAATCAGCTACTAATTAACATTTTTATATTAATCACATTTAGGACTTTGATGCCTATACTATGTATTAAGAACAAAAAAATTTTTTTTTCTTCAAGGATACATTTCTTAACAAATATGCTAACATAGAGTTCACCCCCCCCCCCCCCCCCCCCCCCCAGCCTGTCGGTACTCGTCCACTCAACCGCCACCACTAACGGCCTGTGAGGCGCCGTTACTGATTCGCTGCCTTTCTCTCCCCTCAGGCCCTGGTTGCTGCGAGCGGTGGGCAGCCCCCCCCTCTCCTCCTCCCCCTTGGTGACCTTTGCCTCCATCGTGGAGGAGGAGAAACAGCAGGAAGCTGCGCTGATCCGCATCCGAGAGAAGCCGTTGGCGCTGATCCAGGTGAGACGTCAGAACCAGTTCAGGCCCATTCATGCTCTTCGCTAACGGACAAGTCTGTATGTCTTGTTTGTACGTCCTGTATGTCTGTCCGTCCGTCCTCTGGGTCAGTACAACCCAGCTGCTTTTGGGTTCTTTTTGGGTAGGCTCACTATCCCACACTTTGGAAACTCCTGGGCTGCGTCCCATTACCTCCACTTCCACTTGCTTTTACCCCCAACATTCGCTTTGATGCGTTCATGTGAAGTCGAATTGTTAAAAATCACTTCAAACAGTCTCTTCATACTGAGTGGGACCTGTACTATGAACAAAGTGGAAGATCATATTACGCAGAATATTGTGCAAACTAGTAAATAAGTAGAACATTGGTTGCCGTTTTATCCGAGACATCCAGTAACTAAGAATTAAGCTTCAGGGAATAAAAATAAAGTAATCGACAAACCTGGGTGGATGCCAGAACGCCACCCTGTACTACTGCTTTTGTTTAACAGGTGGAAACTAGAAAAGCACTGAGAGCGCAGACCTCCGCCAAGTAGACCCCCCCCCCCCTACACACACCCCCTATCATCACCAAATTCTAATCATTTCCAGATCCTCCCCATTACCAATCTACATTGACAATGTAATCAATGTCGGTCCATAAGTTTTTGAGTCATCTTGTACATAAACAAACGCCGGCAAAAACATAACCTCCTTGGCCGAGGTAATTATTAAACCAAACATAAGAAGCAGCGTTGCATCCGCTGACGAAACTTTCACCCACTGTAACATCTGCAATTGGAACTAGACGTCAAAGTTGCGCTTGACATTACAGTACAGGTCGACTCGTTTGTGAAGTGCACTTGAAATGAAATGAAGTGGAAGTGCTGGTAATGGGACGCAGCCTTAAACTAAGGGACATGGAGTAAAGTGGGGGAGGTGAGGGTGTGCCGGGCCCGTCTGTGGCCGGGCCAGGCTTCTGTCACCACCTTCCTAAAACCCTTGTTTTGTTTCTCTTGCAGTTTTTTTTCTATTGGATGATGTATAATTGGGGAAAAAATGTTTCCTTTGTACGTTTGTGATATATTAGAATATCGAAGCATCTGAAAAACCACCTCATGAAAACGCTTAAACTTTATATCAATATAAATTCAGGTGTTTCCATTACCAGGTTTTTTTTTGCGTGATTTACAATTTGTGAATTTCCAAGGGTAATGGGGGGGGGGGGGGGGGGGTACTGTCTGCGTTTTTTTTCTTCATGTCGTACGTGGCGTCTGGAGCGGTTAGCTGTAGTGTCTACTTAGTCTTAGTCTACTTAGAAAAAGTAGTAGAAGACACTACAAGCTTTTTTCTTTTCTTTTTTGTGGTACCAGATCGAAGAGCGGGCCATCCAAGACCTCCTGCTCCAGTACAAGGCGCGGAACAACCCAGACGAGCTGATAGTAGTGGAGAGGTCTTGCAGAGGTCCTGTGGCGACGCCCATCTGGAACAAACACTGACGTTTAAACGGCATGGCCGCCACCCCCCACCGCAGAGTGACGTCATCCATCGCTGTCGGCAGATTCCCCTGAGCCGCCTCGTCGTGATTGGTGTGAAAAGAGCCCGAGCCAACACATGCTTGTGTTCTGCAGTTACTTTACATCGGGGGGGTCATGACCTTTTAACACCAGGTCATGACCTTTTACCCCCCCCACCCCCCCACCCCCCCCGATAGGCCTGTTGGACGCATATCTGACCCTCCTGCGTTACGTTGCCTTTTGTTGCTGCTTGACATGTGAGAAACATTCCGAGCAGGAATTAACTTCACATGTTTATGTTTAGTCTGGTTTTTTTGTTGTTCAAACCAACAGGATGAAACGTGAACCACCTTCAAAGATGATTAGTTGCCAAAGAAATGAGATGACAAAGGCGCCGTGTGGGAATGGCAGTCGCTAACCACAATGCTAATGCTAACGTTTGTGGGAAAGTAGGTGAAAAGTAATTACAGTTTTGGACAGTGAAGATTTTTACCATCCAACAACTGTACTTATTATTATTATTATTATTATTATTATTATTATTATTATTATTATTATTATCATTATTACATTTGTTGGATGGTACAAATGTATAAGAATTATTTTGTTACAAATGTACTAATTATTTACATTTGTGGGAAAGTTATGACGTTTGTATGGTTAAAACGTTTTCCTGGTTTGTCATTTAGCCACTGGAAGCTCGGCGGTACCTCCCAGCTGTATCTTCAGATGCCCTTTAACCCCACAAACATGATTTAAAAATGTGCAGCTTTTAATGTAATGATAAACAAATGACAAATGTAATAATTTCCCCAAAAACGTTGATAGCAGTCACAAACCTTTTTATTACATTTGTGAAATGGCAATAACTTCCCACTAATGTATTAATTACTCCAGTTTGTAGAATTTATAGAGGACTAAGTGTCAAAGTTAAATAAATAATACATCATTAAATAATTAATTAAATAGGTCTTTAATTACAATTGGAATGAAATGCTTAAATGTGTCAATTCATTAAAATACCAATCACAGTGGTAACTCTACATACGAAAGACGATGATAATGAATAATCCATGAAAACCTTTATCTCAATTTTTTGTCCCTGAATCCAAAAGAAAATTACAATTATGAAAAACTGAAACCCTGTACATGTACTATACGTCATGTACATACTGTACGTATCATCCCATTGGCTATGAGGGATTAGCCCATGATGCTTTTGGTGACCTTTGACCCTCATTCATAAGAGTTCTAACCATACACATATAAAGGACAGAGCCAACGTTGCCCCGCAAGTCCCCAAAGTGCGTCCACTGAAACCCCACCACAGCACACACCCACCACCCAAAGAAAGGGACTGTATTTACGAAAAATGCACGGTTCGAAACCACTTCTGGAACAAAGTAATTTCCCAAGTAGAGGTACCATTGTATTAACAAATTAATTCATTATTTCATGGTCCTTGTGTAAAGTATGGTGGACTAAAGGTTCCAAAATTAAATATGTAAATATAGCATTAAATAATTAATTAAATGTGTCATTAATTCATTAAAATCCCAATTCATTTTAGTCAAGAAAACAAAAAACATAGAATTTCACTAATTATTTCATGGTCTTTGGGGAGTATGAAGGACTGAAAGTACCAAAATCTATTAAGCCAATCAAAAATATATTGGTAAATAATTAAATATGTCATTAGTTCATTGAAATTGGAATTAAATGCATAAATGTGTTGTGAAATAATTAATTAGTGAAATGTTTTATTTTACCTCCTATTAATTAATATCTTAATTAATTAATGATGTATTTCGTTTTGTAACTTTTAATCCTCCATAGTTACATTTGTGGGATTATGTTAAAAGCTGTAAATTCTTGTATTTTTTGGGGTTAACAATGCCTGATTTTTGTTTTTATTCTTTTGGTTCCTTGTGTTAGCGAATGCGAACCTTCAGGAAAATGGCGCACAATAAAACCTGTCACCTGTGCAACGACCTCGTCTCCTGTCAGTGTTTGACTCGGATGACACCGGAAACGAAGCCGCAGACACATTTCATTTGCACAATTATCGGCCGGGCTTTTGGGCGACGTCTCCCTTTGGTTTAATAAAGATAACATTCAACCTGCGCGTCTCCTGACACTCCATCCGCCCTGCATCAGCAAATGAGCATTATGAAGTGGCGGCCCGCCATTAACCCCGCTGCCGAGGCGCAGTGCGACGCTCCGAGGCCTTGGATTGGCTGTAATTGCAGGGAGAGTCTGGGAATATTAATGACAGATTAGGATCTATTATCTAGAGCGGAGGCCACGCATGAAGCCCAACGTGTCCCTGGTATCAGCGCTGGACTTCCACCAGCGCTGAGGCCGTGGCGCCAATACTAATGCGCTGTTTTTTTTACAGCCATAGTGACGCTTTTCTGCATCAAATCATCCAGATACTTCCTGCATTGGAAACTTGTCGACCTTTATAATAGTTTTATTTTCGTGTATAAAGTTGACCATATGCTCTCCTACAGTTTACACATGTTTCACCTCCAGGCAAAGGGACTACAACTTAAAGATTATCCAGAGTAAAAATAAGTTTAGCTTATTTTTTTAGATGATTGGGAGTACATACATATAGTTGATCTCAAAATCACACTATTTGGATGAACATTGAGAAAAAATGTTTTTTCCGTTTTGAGCCAAACTGTGTTAACATGGAAGTGATTATGTTAGGACACGTCTTTTTCACTGACATTAAACTCTATTTTTAGACTAACTCTTCTAATGTTCTAAACTGAGAGTCTTTAAAGACATGTCCTCAGTATGTCCACAGACATGGACATCTGGATTCTTAGCAGGAAGCCCAAAATAGTCCCGCCCACCTCCTGTTGCACCGCCTCTTCACCAATAATGCACAATAAAACTAGTACTTCATCACGACTTCCAACTCCAGGTCCAGAAATCTTCTTTTCTTTTGCGACGCAGATGGACTTTAAAAATGTTGCGGTTTGTTCTTTTTTTTTTTTTTTTTTCCTCGACCAATCACCATCTGGCAGTGCTAAGCTTCTCCCAAATGGGAGTGGTACGGGACCCCAAGCAGAAGGGTGACCAAAATATTAACTGATACCATGGGACCGGTACGCTTTTGTCATAATGGAAACGTTTAAGTGTACAGTTCTGAACTGTACCGAACAGCAGAGTGGAAATGGTGCTTTGGGGGTCCCGCCACTGCAGGACCTGGACCTGAGGGACCACGGCCAGAGGAACCTTCCCACCTCCACCCTGATGGAGTTCAAGAACAAGTCCGGACTCCTGATCCGGTTGGCGGGAAACCCTTGGCGCTGCGACTGTTTCGACGCCCTTCTGGACTGGCTGAAGAACTCCACTCAGATGGTCCACATCCAGACCATGACCTGTGGAGACCCCGAGGGCCTGAGGCGCCGGTGGCTGTAGGTTCAGCAGACTCGGCTCATGTCCCACACACATGGAGGACGTACTGGAGACTTCCTACATTTCTCTGGTTCTGATCAGGGTCACCTTCATCCTGGTTCTGTATCTGAACAAACGGGCCATCAAGCAGTGGATAAATAACAGGGACCACATATCTGGACCACAAGGAGCTCATTTGTCATTACGTCGGCGCGGCTTGCGCATGCGGGGTCACTTCAGGGAAACATTCCGTTCACATTCAAGTCACATTTAATGTTTAAAATGAACGAGTGCAGAAAAAAATTCTCATTTCACCAAAAAATCTGACTTGTGTAAACCCAGGTTCTACGAGTTCTGCAGGTTCTACAGTTTTCCTTTGACCTTTACATCATAAAACTGTGTATTAAAAAATGAGCCTCATGTAAAAAGAAAAACACTTGTTTTTCTACTAAAGGTTTTTGTTCAGATCAGAGGTGAATTTTTCAGTCATCGCACAAATGGTTTATTATGTAAAACTGTAATGAATTAAATTTTTTTTTTACCTCAAACTACAGTTGGTGAATTAAAAAAAAAAAGATGACGAACTTTACAATAGAATAAGAAAAGTGTTTCCAGTTTAAACACGTTTGTATGAAGACAGCAGGAAAACATGTTTGAATTTAGTCACAGAAGAACACCAGGGAATAATTTTAAAATGAAGTTCTACTGAGTTAAACTTTTATTCTGATTCAAACTAAAAAAAAAATTCCAAAATAACTTTTTTTTTTTTCTTTTTTCTTCCACATACTATGAATTAATGCCCTATTAACTGACGCTCAACTCTGCTGAACTGGAGACAGTTTATACATGATTATGATTAGACTCATCTACAGCTACCAGGAAACACTGCTGTGGTTACCATGGAGACGCTGAGGTGAGAGGTGTGTGCGGTCACCATGGAGACGCTGAGGTGAGAGGGGTGTGCGGTCACCATGGAGACGCTGAGGTGAGAGGTGTGTGCGGTCACCATGGAGACGCTGAGGTGAGAGGTGTGTGCGGTCACCATGGAGATGCTGAGGTGAGAGGTGTGTGTGGTTACTACGGAGATGGTGTGGTGAGAGAACTGTGGGGGGTAAAAACTAATTTATCAGATTTTCCAAAATAAAAGCTGTACAATATACATATATTGACTTTTAATTTGCTAATGACTTCATGGGGACTAGTCATGGTCCACTATCGGACCACGTGGCCCCCAGGCCTTACTTTTGAAACAGATCTAGTGTAAACAGTCTGAATGAAATGAATCTTTCTGTAAAACATCAGGATATTTTTGTTTTCATTTTTATGAAATTTTAATCTGATTAAAATAAAATTAAATAAAATAAATATTTTAATGGAAACTGACATGTAAATTTTTTTTCCATATTTAGTAAAGATCAGTAACAGTTTGTGCAGATATCCAGTCCCTGTCGCTGCCTCTGTATCTGTGACCCCCCCCACACCCCTTTTTCCGCAGGTAACTGTAAGGAGGGTCACATGACTTGGTTCCTGCTGATGGAACTCTTAGTCGTGGTTGTGGATCAGACACGAGACAAATGGGATTGACAGTTGTTTCCAGTCAAACTGTCTGTGCCCCCCCCCCCCCCCCATGACAACCTCCCAGTGATAAAAAGGGAGGGGGGGGCAAGAAAATAAAAGAATAAACTTATGCATCAAGTACATGATGAAATGTTTAAAATACAACCTGGCAAATTTTAAAGTGATCAGAGCGTCCCTATGGATGGACACGTTTGGACATAACGGGGGACGTTCTGTTATAAAGCAGTTCATGTAACATGTATGAAAAGTGATATAGAAATAGTTTAAGTGTATTAGTGTCAATTCTATAGTTTAATAAACATGTGATCAGATTAAAATCACTCGACCGCCGGTGACATCACAGGATGGAGGCAAGCGCGTGCGTTCCTGACACTTCCTCCCGTTGCCATGGCAACATGAGCCAACAGAGTGGTTAATCTGCCTCTAAACGGCTCCATGTCCCACAAATAGGGTTGAGACGCAGTGTGGAACCTTCCCCCAGGGGTCAGAGGTCACCTGCCACAGACCACCGTCCAGCCTTTAAGTCACTTTCAAGGAATTATGGGATGGCGTTGTACGTAGGCACCATAGAATGAGCCTGAAGCTTAAGGTGTTCTTTACAGGTTAATGACAGGAAGCTTCAACTACCCCCCCCCCCCCCCCCCCCTTGACATAGAGCAGTGCTGGTCAAACTTTTCTCATAGTTTTGACTTTGTATTTTACAATTAAAACTAGAATCATTTATCAAAATCTCGACCCCAAAGTAGGTGAAAGACCCTGTAGGGCAGGGGTGTCAAACTGTGGTCCTCGAGGGCCAGGGTCCTGCATGTTTTAGATGTTTCCCTCTTCCATTCCACCTGGAGGTCATTACATCATTATCAGTCTGATGAGGGACTGATTATTAACTCTTTAAGTGTCAGTGCTGATGCATTCTGAATGGATGGATTTTGTGCATGGAAAAGGTGCCAAAAAGCAAGAGGTGTTTTTTTTTTTTTATTTTACTTTTTTTTTTAATTGCTGTGACCAAATGTCAATACTAGATTTCTTCTTTAGCAATTTTTTTCCCCCAAAATGTTCCACATTATTTGTCATTTTGTAAATATTTATTAGTTTTTGTTCATTTTTCTACATTTTGGTTCTTTTAATTTTTTTTTTTTTATTTTCTTTGATTTTCTACCATTTACGTCTTACTTTGCTCAGGAGTTAAAGGGTTAAACTCAATCACATGGAAGAAGGAAATATCTAAAACATGCAGGACACCGGCCCTCGAGGACTGGAGTTTGACACCTGTGCTGTAGGTCGATCTGTTCAAAAGTTGATATTCCTTCATGTCCAATGGTGCCCATTTTAAATTTGGGGAGGTAGCATCACTCCAGTCGTGTCCCCATAAGGTTGTTCAGTCAGTTATTATATTTAATAATATATTATATGAGGGAAGGAGAAACCAAGAAACACCCACAACTTTCACCCCCCCCCCCTTCTTCTTCTGAATTATACTAGTTTTTAATTTATGAACGTCTTGGATCCTGACGTAGGACATTCACTACGATGTCGACTTGGATGTTCGGTTAACTTTAACCGAAACCTCTTTGCTAATGTTAGCCTTTGTTTTGTTGACGTTAAAATGTTCATACTTGTCTTGTCAGTGGACATTGTTACATTACAATGAACTTTAATACCAGTTGCTCATTGCTGGACTGACATGTCTGGTTTTTTTTTGGTTTTTTTTGTGTGTGGTGTTCCGCCACCGACAATTTGATGACATCATCATGACGCTTTGACTCGACTTTCTTGAAGTCGTTAACGCCATAGTTCCCAGAGTTCACAGGTACAAGTTTTTAACTGTTCCTACAGTTCTGTTCCAGAGGGGTGTGGCCTCCTCCTCTGGGACTGCCCTGTCTAGAGGGGCGTGGCCTCTGTCAATTGATAATCTGTGGTGGTTTTTGTACATAATCTGGGTTAACAGATCTGACGCAGATCTGACATGACCCAACGGAACCACAGGGTCTCAGGTTCTGACATTCCCCCCCCTTGACCTATGACCCCTGACCCCTCTGCCTTCAGTTGGATTCACTAATTACCTTGTGTTTGCAAATAAGGGATGACCTCCACTTGGAACACAACAAACCTGGAGTTTTAGACTAAACCTAATGACAAACAAACAAGCCCCTCCCCTTCTGTGGTAAAAACATAAAGACACATGAATTATGTTAAAAAGTTTGAATCACATTAATCATGATCATGAATTATAACCACATTAATGCTTTAATTTTTGATCGACTGTATATGAATATGTATATTTGGCACAAAATGTACCTTAAAAATGTGGTTAAAAATTATATATGTATATATGTATATATATGTATATGTATATATGTATGTGTGTGTGTGTGTGTGTATATGTATGTGTGTGTGTGTTGTATTTTAGAAATTAAAATTTTAGTGAAATTATTATGTTTTATAGATAAATGTACATAAATTAAAAAATTATTACAAATGATTTTAAGAAATAATTTTTTTTAACTCAATTAAAAATGTATAAAATAAGAATAAGTTACAAATTTTAAAAGACAAATAAAAAAAATTGCAGGACCTGTGATGTAAGTATTGTGAACATGTACAACGTGACGTTGATCCTTAAACAATATATTGTAGCTGTAAACTAAAATATACTAAACACTCAGAACAGTGCAGTAAAAGCTGCTGCATTTACAGGAGTTTCCACCAGATGTCGCCATAGCAACACAAACCCATCAGCTGGAAAACACTGTAGTTTTCATGTTAGATTTTTTATTTAGTTTCTTTATGATACAAAAAATATATTTCATGTGTGTCTTAGAAGTTTGTAAAAAAACGTTATTAGATAAAATATTTGAGCTAAGTTACTTTATATCAAGGAATAAAATCTTATTAAATAAACACTTGTTTTTGGATGCACAGATGCACACACTTTTGTCTTTATGGGGACATTATTCTGTATACACACTTACACCATGAGGATCAAAATTCAGGTCCTCATTTGTAAAATATAAACTTGCTATGTATGAACAATAGAAATATAAACAAATGTTTTTGTGTACCAGGGAAATGGATGCAAAGCAAAACATGCATTTTTATGTATATTTTAATATAATTAATACATTTATTTTATTTATAATTAAAAAAAAAACATTTTGGTATTTATTTCATTTACTTGTAATTTCCTGTTGTTGCTGCTTTTTTTGTTTTTTTATTTAAAAAATTACACTCACTACCTAATGGTTACTTGGTGCAGGTTCACACACACACACACACACACACACACGTTTCTATGTCTCATGGGGACCAAATTTGTAATCGAGTAGACATTGGGTAGTGACTGTAAACACATCTTTGATAATTAAAAAATATATATTTTCTCTTAAATAAAATTAGATTTAGAAGAAATAATAAATTAATAAAAAATGAAAAAATAATTTTAAAAATGCATAAAACAATTTAAATAAAAATACGATCATTTAAAAAAATCATAAATAAATGAAAAATCAAAGTAATGTATTTTTAAATATATTTTATTATTAGTAAACACATTGAAAAAGATTTGCTTCACTTTACACCTGTTTCCCTCATGCTTTATGGGGACTTCCGGGGGAAAAAAGACAAATTAATGTATTTATAGGGCAACATCATTTCTATTTTACTAGTGAGGACCTTTATTTATATTTAACCCTCATTGGGACCTGAATTTTGGTCCCAATAGTGTCAGAGGTCCCCATGGTGCGACTGTATAAACATATCAATGTCCCCATAAAGATAGGAACACACACACACACACACACACACACACACAGTCAGATGTGAGGGGCGGGGCTTCCGCAGCTCTTCTTCAGGGGCTCAGGGTAGAAGTGAAACAGAACAAGTGTGATTTTCCAAAGAGCAGGAAGAGAAGAATTGAAGGAAGAAGAATTGTGCTGTAAAAAAAAAAAAAAAAAAACCAAACCTTCCAGGACCTGTGGCCGTAGGGGGGGTGTGTGTGGGGGGAGGGGGGAGTGAAAGTTTAAGCAGAAGTTTATTCAAATTCATCAGATCATAGGCGTGACTTTGTCTGATGGAGTCAAGAGGAAAAACAAACCTCCTGGATCTGCAGACCTTCAGAGTCTGGGATGAGGACGAACTGACACTGGACCATGTCCCCAAAGCTCCCAGGAACAACTGAAGCCAGCCTAGACCACCAGAACCACAACCAGAACCAGCAGCAGCGTTATTTATCCCACTTGTATTTCTCTTTTATTCAGTCTTTTTTTCACACTCGTACCCAGTCCGGACCAGTCCACCATCTGACAAACCTGATGCGCATCAACTCTCAGACGGTTCTTTCGTGCGTAAAACGTGCGTAAAAATCACTCAAAGTTGTTTTTTTTTCTCCCACCAAACCATGTCGGAGGACTGTAACGGTACCACCGCCTCCATGTCCGACACCCAAGCCACCAACGTCAGCGTCCTGAACTGGGAACAAGTGCAGCGTCTGGACTCGATCCTGTCTGAAACCATTCCGATCCACGGCCGCGGAAACTTCCCCACCCTGGAGGTGCAGCCGCGGCAGATCGTCAAAGTGGTTCGGAGTCGGATGGAGGACAAACACATCCGTGTCCGGGACGTTCGGTTAAACGGTTCCGCGGCCAGTCACATCCTGCACGAGGACAGTGGACTGGGCTTCAAGGACCTGGACCTGATCTTCTGCGCAGACATGAAAGATGAAAGTCATTTCCAAACTGTCAAGGACATAGTTCTGGAATGTCTCCTGGATTTTTTACCAGACTGTGTCAATAAAGAGAAAATAACACCGTTAACATTAAAGGTACATTCCTCTATTTTTTTAAATTTATTTTTTAAAATCATGTTTATGTTTAATTCAGGCAGGTCTGTCAAACATGGTTTTAGTTCAGGTTCCACATACAGACAATAATATCTACAGTTAAAGAATATGACAACTAAACTAAAATACACTAAAAATAGAGTAAAATGCAGTAAAAACACTAAAACCGGGGTTTCAAACATGCGACCCGGGGGCCAAATTGCAGCCGGCTGAAGGTTCCACTGCGGCCCCTGGGATGAATTTTCAAAGGTCAATAAATAATTCCACAGCCTTGACTTTTAGTTCAGGTTCCATATACAGACCAATATTATCTACAGTCAAATAATATAAAAAGTAAATACACTAAAAATAGAGTACAATGCAGTAAAAATACACTAAAACAGGGGTGTCAAACATGTGGTTGGGGTACCAAATGTGGCCCACCAAAGTGAATTTTGGTCAATAAATCACAAAATTATATATATATAAATATAATTGGGGTGCAGAATAAGATACTCACTGGGGCAGATGGCCCTTGATGCCCCCCTTGTGGATCCGCCTCTGCTCAAACTCATTTTCGTCAGGGGGCACTTTCAGACCAGAGCAAAACAACTTTTAAAATAATGACTCAAAATGTTTGTCTTTTACTGTAAAATCGAATTAGTGGTCGTTACTTAGAAAAAAACACCCCAATACAAACTAACTATGCTTATAAAAATAAAAGTAAATAAATATTTAAAGTTGTATTTTAGTAGAATGGAAACTGTTTTTCATTGACTTTAAATGGTTGAAGTAACTCTTTGGTTTTTTTTTAAGTGTAACCATTTTTCATGTTTTAACAAAGTTGGTTCAAATTATGTCAAAGTAAATGTGATGAAGTTAGTTTAACTTCATGTTTTATAGAAACATGCACAGATTTAATAGATTAAAATAATAAGTAGTTAATACAACTTAAAATATTTAGTTTTCTTTTTTGTGTGTGTGTGTGTGTGTGTGTGTGTGTGTGAGCGAGATCTGAGTGGGGTTTTTTTCTGCTGCTAAAAACAATTTGCTTGAAAAAAGATTAATAAAGTATCAATAGATGGATCAATCAATAATCTATCCTTCTAAGTGTTGTCAGTTTATCTGAGCAACAACTACTAGTTGTATTGAACAGTGTTTTAGTGAAAAAACCCTAAATGTAAGTGGACTCTGAACTAGAATAACTTATTGTAATAATAATTATTGACCTTTGAAAACTCATCACAGGGGCCGCATTTGGCCCCCGGGCCACATGTTTGACTCCCCTGCTATAAGGACAACTTCATGGACCCATAGTCTAAAGGAAAGACGTCTGAGGAGGAAGACCATAATAGTCCATTGTCCAGTGGACAGTTGGACGCTCTGGTTGCATTCTTTTAAAAAACATATTTGATTATAAATGTAAATGAAACAGAAAAACTTAGACTAACAAGTTGTTTAAAAAAAAAAAAGAAAAGAATGAATGTCTAGAGCGTCTCACTGGACAATGGACTATTATGGTCTTTGTCCTCAGACGTCTTCTGAACCCACAGGTCCATGTGTGTAGGACACTGAGGACACTTTTGTCTTTAGGGACCGTCTACTTCCTACCACTGAAGTGTGATGTTGTTTAAACTTTATTAGAGTTGGTGTGAGTGATAAAGACATGTCCTCATCACTTCTATGTTCACACAGTTTAGATCAAAACACAAAAATCTACATTTGTCAGTGTTCATCTAAAACGGAGGTGTCAAACATAAGGCCTGGGGGCCAAATGCGGCCCGCCAAAGTGTCCACTCCGGCCCCTGGGATGAATGTGTGAAATGCAGATAATTAATAATCAAGGAAGTTCAAATCATTTATCATTTATGTCAATTCAATCTAAAGTGGAAGAGATAAGTCAAATACTATCATAATAACCTAGAAATAATGAAAAAAAAACACCTTATAATAATTTTCTTTTCTATTTTAGTGTAAAATAAAGTAGACTAAACTATGTATAAATGACAAACTAAAGCATAATATCATCAATATTGCACTTATTTTTCTTACGAATTTAGAGGTTGTTTATATTTATCCCATGTTATTTTCACGTACAGTTTGTAGATGTGACCATTTTTATTGGAAAATGTTGGGGGGTTTTTTCCACTCACAAACAGAAATTTTTCACGTTAACAATATTTTAGACATTTTTATCTTATTATTTATAGAATTTTACTGGTCCGGCCCACATTACACCAAATTAGGATGAATGTGGCCCCAGAAATAAAATGAGTTTGACACCCCTGATCTAAAAGGTGTGATTTTAATATTAACTATATGTATGTACTAACAATCATCTAAAGAATGAAATAAACCCTTTAAACTTTATTGTATGTATATATATGTGTGTGTATATATATATATATGTGTATATATATATATATATATATATATAATGTACATGTTTGAAAAATAAGAACATAAATTAATTCCTACTTTAAAAGACGTTTATATGAAGTGTTACTGGTGTCGAACACATCTGAACACATGAATCCTTTTAGTTTATTTTCCACGTTCAGATGAATTCAATCTGAAGTGGGTCAGAACAGTGAAATATGATCATAATCTATGAATAACCACAACTCCAATTTTTTTCTTTGTAAATATAAATATTTTCACATATTTGCACTAAAATAAAATATTTGAATAAACTAGAACAAATATATGAAGTGTTTTTTCCAGAGAAGTCTACTATGATCTGTGGAAATGATCATTAAAAGCCAAATATTGTTAAAATTAGGATTATTATTAAATTTTCATGTTATTCCGATTATTTGAAAGATAGTTTGTCATTGTAAACATTTTTATTTGATTTGACTTTTTTTTCACTGTAAAATATAGAGAAATATTTGGAGTTTGACATTATGTATTTTAGAATTTCACTGGTTTATATTTTACATATTTCTATAAATGTAAAGATTATAAGTAAAAAGTTTCCAGAAAAATACTCCAGTAAAGTACAGATACGTAAAAACTATATTTAAGTACAGTAAAGAAAGTACTTGTGTTTAGTTACTTCCACCACTGTTAAAAACAAACAAAAGTAGGGAAATGTAATTTTTCATGAGAAAATATGTTTTCTGTAAATGAAGAAAATATTTTATCGTAAATTTACGGTCGTGTTTTGGCAAAAACAGCTGCTTGAATTTTACTGTAAGTTTTTTTTTTATTTATTTAGTTTTTTTACAGTGTATATGTAGAGTACTTTTTATTGATCCTGAAGGAAATTAAAGTGTCTGACATCTTTATATATATATACATAAATCCCTAATACACAAACTGTATTTTATAGACTATAAGGAACAGGTAAAAAAATAAATTCCCTTCAAAAACGACAGTGTGTTTTATATTTGGATTTATTATGGTTGTGCTTAGTGACGGGGAATTTAGACGTTTTTTTATCTCATGATTTTGACTTCACTGAATGCACCTTATAATCCAGTGTGCCTTATATATGAATTACCTAAAAAATAAATAATTAATTGACAGTGCGCCTTATAATGTGGAAAGTACGGTAATTTTACAATGAACATATAACATGTGAATATTTTCATCAAATAATTGAACTTTCTTTTGCTCTAAAACCTAAAGGAACATTTCGAGTCGACATTATTTCTATATAATATTATTTGAATGGTTTGGTTCCAGTTCAGATGAAAGTTTTAATGTGGCCTCTGGACCAACATGACTTTAACACTATCCTGCACTGGTGTCAGTTGGCTTTAAGTGTAATTAGAGTGATAGTAAAATGTTGCTTTTCTGTGGTTAAGAGGATTAACTTAAACCAATTTAGAAGCTCATCCACACACGTCCCACATCCAAGTACGTTCTAGTCTTTAATATTGGGGTCAATAGTGTAGAGTAGGAGCAGCATTAACCCTTTCATGCACAGTTGAACCTTCTCTTTATACACTCGGAGCAAATAAAAAAAAAACATATATATATATATATATATATATATTGTTTTGACTGAAATTAATTTTAAGTTTTTAACAATTTCATTATATTGGGTTAATTTTGATGAATTAAATGTTATTTGTCTGAACTTGTAGAGTAATAAACTCATGCATTAAATATAATAAAGTGCGACTCCATTGGTCATTTGACTCAAATTGATTAACTTTGATCCTGAACAAAAATAAACCAGTCAGTTTAGTTCCAGTAAAGAAATGTCATCAAACATAAATGGAACTTTACTGTTTTTTAAATATCACCGTGAAGTGAATAATAACTAGTTTTAGAATATGTTAAAATGACAGAAAACATCCATTAACTGCATTTAAAATATTTATTTGATAGTTTTCACACAGTTTGTCACAAACTGAGACATGAACTTTTAAATCTGTCTTCCCTTTAAAAATAAACACGTGATGTCGACTGAAAAACAGGTTTATGAAAAGCATTCTATTTATAATATAGAACACGAATATATATTATAATATAATATATAATATTGTATAATAACACTGAGAGGAAAAGTCAGTTCTTCTAATTTGGTCATGAAAGGGTTAAATTCGCGTGGACAGGAAGTTCCGGACCAGAAACCGATAAAATAAGTGAAATGTTCAGGAAGCGTCCGAAAACTGTGTGTTGACATTAACGTGTGTTTCGCACATGTGCAGGAGGCGTACGTGCAGAAGATGGTGAAGGTGTGCAACGACTCAGATCGCTGGAGCCTCATCTCACTTTCCAACAACCGAGGGAAGAATGTGGAGCTGAAGTTCGTGGATTCTCTGCGGCGCCAGTTCGAGTTTAGCGTGGACTCGTTCCAGATCAAACTGGACTCGCTGCTGCTCTTCTACGAGTGCTCTGAGAACCCCATGGCCCAGGCCTTCCATCCCACCGTCGTAGGCGAGAGCGTGTACGGCAACTTCCTCGAGGCCCTGAACCACCTGCACCGCCAGATCATCTGCACCCGCAACCCGGAGGAGATTCGGGGTGGGGGTCTGCTCAAATACTGCCACCTGCTGGTGAGGGGCTTCCGGGCGGCGTCTGAGTCGGACATGAAATCTCTACAGCGCTACATGTGCTCACGCTTCTTCATCGACTTCCCCGACATCGGTGAGCAGCAGCGCAAACTGGAGTCGTACCTTCAGAACCACTTTGTGGGCCTGGAGGACCGCAAGTACGACTACCTGACAACCCTGCACGGCGTGGTGAACGAGAGCACCGTGTGCCTGATGGGACACGAGCGGCGGCAGACGCTAGGGCTCATCGCCATGCTAGCGGTGCGGGTTTTGGCAGAGCAGAACGTCATCCCCAATGTGGCCAACGTCACTTGTTACTACCAACCCGCTCCGTACGTGGCAGATGGAAACTTCAGTAACTACTACATCGCACAGGTGCAGCCGGTGTTCGCCTGCCAGCAGCCGGCGTTCTCCACCTGGTTGCCGTGCAACTGAGTCGGTGACCCCCGAAAGGGACGCACACCAGAGTCTGATTTCTAGAAAGAGAAGCTGGGGGTTTCAGCACCGCCTCCAACCCGCCCCGGTGTCGCTCAGCCGAGAGCAGGCGGAGTCTTTCCAATGTTTTGCATCAAAGCTTGTGTTTTTGTCAAATGGTAAAATCCAGCGAGCTTCAGGTTCTGAACAGCTGAGCCTCACTCCCTCCTGCCGAACCTTCTGGGTTTGGAAAAGACATTTTTCTGAAAGTGTAACGCAAAGGTGCTAGCAGCAAAACTGTCAAAGCAACCGTACAAACCCAGACCCAATCTGTCTAGAACTGACCAAGCCGGTACAGACCACACCACCGCTGATGGCGGCGGTAGCGCTGTGTGGTCGAGTTAGCGTCCACGCTGGGGAACAGTGGCCGAGCCTGAAGACGGAACAATCCACTCAGGGCCATATTACGAACTGGGCCAGTGAGGCCCAAGGTTCCAGGGGGGTCGGGGGCAGAGTGATGTGATGTCAGAGGGTCTCTATTCTGTAGGACAGACATCGGCCCTTTGTGGAAGAGTTTAGACATGTGGATGCAGGTTTTTGTTCCAACCAACTAAGAATTCGCAGTTTAACTAATTAACTCTGAAGACTGAGATCAGCTGATTGAGTCCAGTCTGGTGTTCTGTGGCTACACCGATGTTCTGTCAAAATGGGCATCCCCGTCTAAATGAGCTGCCGGCAAAACTGACAATAATCCACAAATTCACATTATTCCATCAAAATATGTTACTCTGCATTTGGAAATGTTACTATTGATATCATATAATGTTCCCATTATAGGTAGACTTTTTAAAATATTGAATTTTTCTAATAACTTTAGATTTAGTTACTCAAAAGGTAGGCTATTGTTTGTGTCTGTTGAAGTAACGTGAACAACATAACGTTCATATCGTACAAAACTTACGAACATCAATATCCAATCAATCGTACGCATGTGATCGAGTTTGTTTACTGGTCACAGGCACGGTAAAATAAATATACTTTCAAAGTATTACTTACGTCAAGTGTCCAAGTCATGTGGCTGAGGATGATTTTGCATTGACGGGCTTTTTCTTGGCGGTTACGAGCATGCTCAGAAGCATGTGAAGGGACGCCCATTGTGACAGAACACCGACCCTTTGTGGAATAGTTTGGACATTCCTGCACTCAGGCATATGTGAAGACAAACCAGAGAGAAGGGTGCTAGGAATTGGGCGGGGGCGGGGCTTTGGGGTACGGCCATCAGAGGGTTTGACCCTGTCAATAACACACTGTGAAGGGGAACGGTCACTCTCAAAAATGGCTCCAATTAAAACTGAGCTCAGGATGAAAATGTGCCAAACTTGGTTGAATTCACTTTTCCTTCTTCAATAGAATCAGTTTGTTCAACAGATCAACTTTGAAGAGGAAGTGACGAAAGAAAAGCAGAAACTTTTGCAGAATCCTTAGGTACGGTGGGATGGGGGGGGGGCTTCGCAAACTCCTGGCCCTGGGGCCCAGACCCCCCATAATCCGGCCCTGACTCCAGTGGTGTCAGATGAGGTGTGACGCTGCTCACTAGTCGCTGGTTGTTTACAAACCAAAGAGTTTGGATTATTTATGTTCAAACCCAGTTTTTTGGGCAAAATAAAGAAAATCTGAAGCTACATGTGTTTGTACGTGAACGTGTGTGAAAATTCCTCTGAGTCTGAAAACGTAAAAACAACATTCAGCAGCTGTAGGACGTTCATCTGTTAACTCCTGTTTGTTTGTTTGTTTGTTTGTTTGTAGTCAAACACATAAAAACCACCTGATGGTCGTGAATGATGTGAAAATTTGAACTCGTGACTGAACATGTTCTGCAGCTTCTGCTGAAGTCATGTCAAATATTTACTTTTTATCAAGAAACGTAAATAACACCTAATTTATTCCCTCCATTAATTATGGAAACGGACATTTTAATCCTGTCAGTTTGTCCATTGGTCTTCCTTGACCAATTATCTATCATTCCTGAAAGTTTAATCAAAATCAACATGAGAAAAATAATGTTTGGGGTCCCCAAAAAACCTTAGAAAATGTAATAAGTGAACAAATACTTCTACTTATGAAACACAAATATATGGCAATATATTGAAAATTTAAAAAAAAATCCCATATATGGAAAAGTACTGTATAGTCTATTATCCAATATGTTGCCATATATGTGACCCACCACCAGTAAACCAGGCATAAGTGTGTGTAAATCCAAACAGAGTTATGTGTATCTTGGTAGAGTGGAAACTAAGGTTTAAGACGGTGAAAAAATGTTTCTATCACAAGTAGAACCAAAGTTATGGTCATTTTAATATCCACATTTGGACATATTTTACAATTTGCATATTTTTAGATATTGTCCGTTAAAGTTTTGGACTGTTTTGGGGTAGGAAGTCCTTAGCAACGCATAATAATTTGTATCCGATTGACACAAATTGTTGACAGATGTTAAAGGACACTCTGATGGACATGTCACAGAAGTTTTATATATTATAATAATAGGACAGAAGTGTGACGTATTATAATCATTTGGCTTACACCATTGGACAGAACATTCAATATAAGCTTTTACCTCGTACCAAACACTTGGGTGTTTACCCACGGAACGGAGATCGTTTTGTTCGGCGAAAAGAGGTGGAAGTCGTCTTTGTCTTTGCTCAGCAATACCTGAACTTTTGTCGCCGCTTAAATAATTGACTCAATAAACACCTTTATTGATTGGATTTCAATGTAATGACCACAGGAAGTGAACATAGAGGTGTTAAGGTACCGTTTTTTGATAAGGTGTAAACACAAATAACAAATCACCTTCCAGCCTAAATTTGGCTGTAGCTCTGAACGGCTCAGCGCGACTTATGCCTGGTTTCGTGGTGGCGGGTCACATATGATGATACATATAACAAGGTAAGTCGCAACAATAAGTTTGTACCCGCAGCCAAATAATGAAAAAAAAACTGCGACTTTCATTCAGTTCCATCACTGATTAATATCATGGTTGTTCATCCTATGGACCACTCTGGGCCCTTTGGCGAGCCAGATTTGGTCCGTGGGCCTTTATGTTTGACACTAAATCACTCACATAAACTAACACTGGGTCTTTATGGGTTAAAGTTAAAGTGTGTGGCGTTTAAGGACCTGCAGAACCGTATGTACATTTACACATGTATTCACACACTTCCTGTCATATTTCCTACAGACGACCTCAACTTTGTTTGAGGAAAAAAAGTGAAAGCGAGGGCGGCTTTTCACTCCTGGACACATATTTGTCAAGTTTCCTCAGATGATCAGACTGTTTGCTGTAACACCCCAGCAGGGAATTCCTCAGCTGCTACAGAAGGGTTAGTTCGACGGCACGATGCGTTCAGGGGCAGCTTCGAAATCACATCACCAAAACACCAGTAGAGCTGCATTTAACCCTCAAGCAACCCATATATTTATTTATACTGACTGAAAGGACCAAGTGGGGACATTTCCAATCTGTGTATCATTCGTTCATTGGTTTTTCAAAATAAAACCAAAAATAAGAAAATGAAACAATTTCTTAATTATTTGTTTCCAAAACCAAAATGAAAAAACGGATAGTGATGCATTTTTTCAGTTTTCCTGTTTCTGTTTAAATGATTAATGGAAAAAAATGGATGGAAGCCATTTACACGCACGCATACACACATACAAAGGGGGATGTAGTACAGATGTAGTACATACACCTCTGCCTCTGGTTGTCCACATGTCGAAGTGTCCATGTAGTACAGATAAAGTCCATATAAACTACAGATAAATTAAAGATGTAGTATGGATATAGAACAGATGAAGTACAAATGTAGTACACATGAGGTACAGGTGTGTGTATAATATATATATTTATATATACCTTATTATTCTGTAAACTCAGACTTTAATAACACATTTGTGACCCACCACCACGAAACCAGGCATAAGTCGCGCTGAGCCGTTCAGAGCTACAGCCACATTTAGGCTGGAAGGTGATTTGTTATTAGTGTTTACACCTTATCAAAAAACGGTACCTTAACACCTCTATGTTCACTTCCTGTGGTCATTACATTGAAATCCAATCAATAAAGGTGTTTATTGAGTCAATTATTTAAGCGGTGACAAAAGTTCAGGTATTGCTGAGCAAAGACAAAGACGACTTCCACCTCTTTTCGCCGAACAAAACGATCTCCGTTCCGTGGGTAAACACCCAAGTGTTTGGTACGAGGTAAAAGCTTATATTGAATGTTCTGTCCAATGGTGTAAGCCAAATGATTATAATACGTCACACTTCTGTCCTATTATTATAATATATAAAACTTCTGTGACATGTCCATCAGAGTGTCCTTTAACATCTGTCAACAATTTGTGTCAATCGGATACAAATTATTATGCGTTGCTAAGGACTTCCTACCCCAAAACAGTCCAAAACTTTAACGGACAATATCTAAAAATATGCAAATTGTAAAATATGTCCAAATGTGGATATTAAAATGACCATAACTTTGGTTCTACTTGTGATAGAAACATCATTTTTTCACCATCTTAAACCTTAGTTTCCACTCTACCAAGATACACACATAACTCTGTTTGGATTTACACACACTTATGCCTGGTTTACTGGTGGTGGGTCACATTTGTTTCCGTCACGTCATTAATAGAATAACTAGTACTCAGTGTCTAATCCCACCCCCATTTTGTGTCAATCTTCAGTTTCTATGACAACCTGTTCTTGAATTTGAGCCAATAATGTGATTTTAACCTTTTAGCTAAATGAGAAGTTATATCGTGATATGTCTGTTTGACACAAAGTGTTACACTTGTTAATTTGGACACATGTGACCTTTGACCTCCAGAGATCTGAAAAACTATTGGTCGTAGGTGATAACACCAATTATGAGAATTGTATAATTCTTCATTCCACATTGTTTGGTACCAATCTGAAAGTACTGTGACCCTCTGTTCTGGAGTTATAACCCATAATGTGATTTTAAACGTTTAGTTAATTGACCTTGACCTTTGACCTTTACTCAAATGGATCATTGCATCTGATGCACATTAGCTCTGTGTATATGAACATGTAATTTCATGGTGATATCTACAGTATTCATTGAGTTATAGCATATGTGTCTGCACACACACACACACACACACACACACACACACACACACACACACACACACACACACACACACACACACACACACACACACACATACACATACACACACACACACACACATACACACACACACACACACACACGGTGATAAAAATAATCTTAATTTTTTTTTTAAGATTAAGAAATGGATTATTTTTATTCTGCGCCGCTGCCAAACATGACAGTCTTATTAGAGCGGGACGAGTGTGTGTGTGTATGTGTGTATATGTGTGTGTGTTAACCCATGCAGAGAAACACTGTCATGTGACAGGGGTGTAAAATGGGCGGGTCACATGACCATCTGTCCTGGATCAGAAGAAAACAATGAGTCACAGATCTGTTGTATGAACATTAACACTAATCTGATTTACATCTATAATCTGACCAATGATTGACAGGCTGAGGGTGACGGACACAACAACACACCCTAACCCCGACCTTTAACCCTGACCTGTGGAAGTGTTCCTCATTATTTTCAGTTTTAATGTTTTTATGATGAATCACCTGAAAATGAGCCTGAACTGCAGAACAGTGTAAGAGTCAGTGTTAATGAAAGTGCAAGTATAAAAACATAACAGATTAGTAAATAAAATGACAAGTTAAATAACAAATAATTTTGAGGAAAATCTGTGGAAAACAAACAGGCACAACAAACTCCGCCCCCTCACACACATTTGACCTGATTGGCCCCAACTTTTCTTGATATTTAATCAAAATCAGTCCAATAGGTTTTGCATACAGCTGCTTATACACAATCACCCCCTCTCTTTTATTTATTTATTTATTGGGGGGAGACTAAGGGGTATTTTTTTTCTTTTCTGATGGTAGATTATGGAAAATTAAAATACATTTTACTTTTACGTGTTTTTATCAGTGTAGTACAGTGATTATAAATAACTGCGCTTTTGTTGATGTGGTGGTCACGTGATGGTGGGTGTGGTGGTGGTCACGTGACGGCGGGTGTGGTGGTCATGGGTATATTGTTCATCGATATTATAGACTTCCGATACTACTTCTTCTGACTTGTACAAAAATGTTTCAAAAAATGCGGCCCATACTGCTGTAAAGTACGAAGCTAAAATGTGTGAACTGGTCTTAAAAGATGTGATCTATCAGTGTTAATATCGTGATGCACAGATTTAGTAAAGAATGGGGAAAAAACACTTAAAAATGTCCTCCCGAAATGAATGTGACCAAGTTTATGTGGCGGTGACGCCCAAATGATTGTCACATATGTTTTAAACGTTTCCTTCACATATAGAATGTTTTTACCAACAGTTAAATCTACAAACACACAAATTAAAACCAACAAATCAGATGATAGGACCATTTTATACATAAACAGAATAATTATATATATGTGACCCACCACCACCAAACCAGGCATAAGTCGCACTGAGCCGTTCAGAGCTACAGCCAAATTTAGGCTGGAAGGTGATTTGTTATTAGTGTTTACACCTTATCAAAAAACGGTACCTTAACACCTCTATGTTCACTTCCTGTGGTCATTACATTGAAATCCAATCAATAAAGGTGTTTATTGAGTCAATTATTTAAGCGGCGACAAAAGTTCAGGTATTGCTGAGCAAAGACAAAGACGACTTCCACCTCTTTTCGCCGAACAAAACGATCTCCGTTCCGTGGGTAAACACCCAAGTGTTTGGTACGAGGTAAAAGCTTATATTGAATGTTCTGTCCAATGGTGTAAGCCAAATGATTATAATACGTCACACTTCTGTCCTATTATTATAATATATAAAACTTCTGTGACATGTCCATCAGAGTGTCCTTTAACATCTGTCAACAATTTGTGTCAATCGGATACAAATTATTATGCGTTGCTAAGGACTTCCTACCCCAAAACAGTCCAAAACTTTAACGGACAATATCTAAAAATATGCAAATTGTAAAATATGTCCAAATGTGGATATTAAAATGACCATAACTTTGGTTCTACTTGTGATAGAAACATCATTTTTTCACCATCTTAAACCTTAGTTTCCACTCTACCAAGATACACACATAACTCTGTTTGGATTTACACACACTTATGCCTGGTTTACTGGTGGTGGGTCACATATAATATCTAACATTATCCAGGTTGTTGCATCACTCAGTGTGAATTATTATGTTGTCCCTCTGATGGGTCAGGGTTAAAGGTCAGGCTCATTCCTCCTCCTCCAACTCATTGATTGAAAAACTCAGGATCCATCTTTATGTCTTTATGGATTAAAAAAAAAAAAGTTTAATTTCCAGTTTTATGACCCTGTGAGTTTCTGAATATGAAAAGTATGTTCATGAGATCAGTGCAAATGTGTGTTTTAATGGACGTGTGTTTCACTCCAGTTTCCTCATCCACTCTTCTGGTCACACAACACTAATTCATTTTCTGACAGCTGTTTTCTTTTCTGTGTTCCAACTCCTTTTGGATTCTGAGATGGAATTCCACACACGGACAGCTGGAAGTTTTCCTGTAACTGCTTCCCAACCCGATGGCACGTTAATGACATTATATCAATAACAACTATCTATCAATCAATCAATCAATCAATCAAACCTTACTTCTATAGCACTCCTCATACATGATGCGTGTAGATGGTAATATTCAGCCCCCCCCCCCCCCCCCATTATCCTGCAATTGTAGGAACGAGTTAAACAATTCAAGGAATTAAAAAGAATAAAATAAATAATAATAATAAAATTAAAGTAAATACATGTTAAGGGTGAAATGTAACTAAAAAGCTAAGTTAAAGAGTTGATCCTTAAAAATCAGAACCGTGTCAGTGGACCTCAGATCCTCAGGTCGACTGTTCAATAGTTTAGGGAAATAAAAACTCAATGTGTTTTAGTGTGAACTCTAAGAACAATTAAAAGCTTTTACTACCTGAGGACCTGAGGGTCCGAGAGGGGGCTGATATATGTTAAAAACAGAGGCGATAAACAAACTGGTATATGTACATTATTTTAATATCACTATCTTAAAATATAAACCATTCTGAAGGTCAACGGTAACACCATACACACAAAAGGATAATAATAATAATAATAATAATAATAATAATAATCATTTACATTGGCCAATTAATTTCAGATGGACATTGAAATATCAATCCTAATAGATAACATATCTTTTGAGGCCAGGCTGCACATTTATGATTAAATGTTTTGGTCTATTTACAGTGGTTTGGGCTACATTGTTTTTCAAAGTTTTTTTTGTATAAGTCAGAATAAGAAATATTATGAACAATAATATACCCCGTTACCTTTCAGTACACACAGGGAATTAAATTTAGTGTGAATTGAACCAATAGTTTTTTACCTAAATAGATAAAATAATCCTAAAAGTTCATCAAAAATGTGAACTTTGACCTATATTTCCTAAAACGTAGTCGTATGTATCCTGGGTCACTGACATTATATAAACTAGATTTAGTGTGAATTGAACCAATAGTGTTGGAGCTAAAGTGTGAACAAACCAACTGTCCCGTTGAGTCTCAGCAGCGAAATGTGACGTTTGTTCTGATGCAGCTGCAGATGTTTGTTCCCATTAGAGCAGCTTCATGTTCACATTTGTCACCTCATCACTCGTCTGAACTGACAGAAAATGTTTTTTTCTAATCGTGAGTTTTTGTTTGTAGAACTTTATGAAGTGTTTGAATATGTGTTTAATATTTTATTGTTTATTTTGTTCCCTATGAGTTTATACATTATGTGTGCAAACGAATAGGGCCTCGTTTATTATTATTATTGTTAATAATAATAATAATTATAATGATAATAATAAATTGTCCTATTTAAGTGTTATATATTATTTTATATCATTTCATTCTGCTGTTTTATGGTTTTCTTTTTTTTTGTTATTTTTCGTTCTATATTTTGATGGATCCATCAGATGACGGCTAACTAGCTTTTAGTAAGTGTTCAACTCGAAGAAAAACTGAGAGGAAGAGGAAGAGGAGAAGAAGGGTGGACAAACGTCTGTCTTGACACACACTACGACTTTTCCACATACCTGTGTTCTCCACTGATTATTATGGGATGTAAAACGAGGCCTTTAAAGGCTTATAAAATCCTGTACGCCACAGCCTGACAGTGAACGCAGCATTTCTCTGGTCACGCCTCCTCCTGTCGTGAAGGCGGAGCCACAGATGACAGTAATGAGATGAGTTTCCAGACCTGTGCTAACGGAACCCCCACCACGGAGAACCTAACCTTAACCCAAACCCTGACCCTAATGCTAACCTTAAACTCTAACATTAATGTTAAACTGATGAATTATATGAATTATATGAATTATATGCCCTGATCTGAGTGCTGACCCGACAAAATGACAGTGATTGATTCTGTTTATAATGTGAAAAACAGCTTATATATACCATACACACACATATATATATATGCCCATATATGGTCATATCTGATGGCCACGAAAAGATGAATAAGTGTATTTGACGTGTGAAGGAAAGGTATCGCAGGTCCTTCCTTCCTGCAGCTTTCAGGATCCACAACAGAAACACAAACCGCAACAAATAACCTGAAATATGTGCAATAAACAGTGCAATTAATCCTATGTGCAATAGTGTAAATAGTATAAATAGAAATGTATAGTTTTTTTAATGTAATTTATGTTTCTGTGCTGCTGTAATATTGGTATTTCCCCCAGTGGGACTAATGAAGGAATATCTTATCTTTTATATTTTATATTTTATCTTATATTTTATCTTATCTTTTATCTTTTATTTTATCTTTTATCTTATCTTTTATATTTTATCTTTTATTTTATCTTTTATATTTTATCTTATATTTTATCTTTTATCTTTTATCTTATCTTTTCTTATTAAACATGTGTCAGGGTCTTTATATAATGATTGTTTTTCATTTTGCTCATATTTCTTTTCAAATAGTCTGTGTTTTCTCTTTGTTTCTTCTGTTGAACAGTTGATCATTCATTTAACTCCTTCCACTCAAACTCTTTATAAATGTGTTTTCTTTTTCAGTCTTGGTTTATGTAACGCTTTTGGACAGTAAACAGTGACCTTTGCTGATAACAATGGCAGAGGTTCAGGTGGACAGGTGGTGATCTGGGACAAAGAACTGAACTGGGTCAACAACACACGACTAAGTGAACATATGCGTCACCTGATCTGAGGATGACTTCCTTCATTTTTCACAGTTGGACTCTGGGTCACATGGTTCAGCTGCTGTTTTTATTGTGTTCTGGAAAGAAGAGTCTGCTGCCCTTCACTGAATGAATGGATGAACTTTTATTTTGTATTTAATTTATTGATATTTACATATTAAAGGGGGAAAATGCTATTTTAATGTCTTTACAAATATGCATTGTCTGTGTGTGTGTGAGACGAGAGCCTTAAATGATGAACCATATTTTCTACACTATAAGGTGCAATGTCAATGTATTTTTATTTATTTATTTAATTTTTTAAAAGTTTTTCAGACATAAGGTGCACTGGACTATAAGGCGCATTAAATGAAGTCAAAATGATGAGATTAAAAAGTACAAATTATGAGATGAAAGTGTTTTTAATTTGAGACTTATCCTCATTTTTTAAAGTAAATTTAACTTCTCTGGACTAACAGTGTTTTAACTAACAGTTTTATTCTGAAAAATCAGAGTTCCCTGTGCAGATCCATTTCTAAACCTGGGAATCGTTCTCCTACAGATACATCATTTATTTCAAAGATGTGTATGATTTATGTGTGAAGCAGAAAAACAGACGGAACCTTCCAGATTTTTACAACCTTCAATCCTGAAGGAATTGACTAAATGATGTGAAAAAATGTGATTTAAATGTTCAGTGTGCAGTGGATGGACTGTTGGTGTGTTTGCTGTTGCCTCATTTCTTTTGGCGATTGTATCATGTTTCAGTTTTCTCTCCTAAAAGACTTTACTTCCATCTAAAACGATAAGTTTTTATTACTCTGCCAAGGAACGGCCAAGTTCTGTTTTTGTTGGCGTTTATCTGTTTATTTGTCTGTTAATTCTAAGAGTTATGGACGGATATGGCTGAAATGTTCAGCAAATGTTGATACTGGCACAAGGAACAAAAAATGATTATATTTTGGTGGATAAATATGAATAAAAACAAGTCATTCAGAGACAACAGACCTCCGCCAAAGCTTGATATGACGTCATATGTCGTCAAAACGTCACATGATGGAGCCATAGGAGTTGACCCATCTGATGTCTGAAGGTTAGGGGTCAAAGGTCAGGCCATGTGAATGAAAACCTGAGATATTACCACTGATGTTTTAGCTGTTGAGCTTTACTGTGACCTTGACCTTTGACCTTCATTGTCAAAATCTAATGGGTTCTTCCTTCACCCATTATCTATCATTCCTGAAAGTTTCATCAAAATTTGTTCAAAACTTTTTGCAACTTTGTCCTGCTGACAGACAAACAGACAAACAGATGTGAATTTACCTTCTTGGTTGAGATAATAAAAAGTTATATATATATATATATATATATAATGTAAAAATGAAATGAATAAATATTTGGTAGGTCAGGGTGCACTGACAGGGTAAGTGTTAGGTAAACCTTTACCCTAACATTTAGGAAGGGGGGGGGGGTCTGCCTTGGCTTGCTGACGGCCTCCCTCTTATATTCAAATGTTAAACACGCCCATTCATTCAATTCCAAGGTGTTGCCAGTAGAAGGCGCTTCTCTCATACAGAACATTAAGCCTATCGTAGGACTCTCCAAACGTTGACCTTTTTTTGGTATACGGTTAATTTTCGGGACACGTATAGCTGGATTCGGCACAACAGTTTAGAATCCTGGACTGTCCTGAATTTTTCGGGACCTGTGGTCACCCTATCTACAGTTACAGTAACGACAAACACTGACCAAAGCTGTCATTGTTTCACATCATCTGTTTACCAGGTCGATTATTTTTAGAGCCCATGCTTTGACCATATGAATATTTTTATTTACATTTTCAGTGCTGGATGCAGTGCAGTCTACTTAGCCACATTTGCAGAGTAAATAAACACAGATTAAAGACCTCAGCGCTGACGAGAATCTTAATCATTTTCAGATTTCGTCAGAAGGAATGTAAGCAATCTGAGCGCCGCCATCTTTCGCCGCCATCGTTCGGTCATGGTTTGGCTGTAGTCGACAGATGGGCTTGATGTGATGGTCGTACCATTAAGTTGATATATTGTGGAAACAATGCAGAGCGGTAATGGACAGAATGAAGCGTCCTCCCACAGTAATGGACGGAGACACTTCAAAGTCCTTTTAAGACAAACGCACCCTCAGTTCTTTCCAACAGACATGGGAACCAGATGAGCGACCATGCTGCTGCCATCCAATCCCAGAAAGCATTTGTGTAGTATCCACATCTACATCTTCACCTAAGGCTTAACCCTTAAAGACCCAAACAGCCCCCGAAGACCGAACCATCCACGGATCTAAACTGTTTCATACATGTTGATCCACAAGTCCTATCGATACATGGAAATAATTGGTGCAAAAATGTAGTTTTACCTCAATTATTTCTGCAACAAAGTGGATAAAAGCATCAAATTAAGAATAAACTAGACTTTCAACATTATCTCTGTTCATTCCATGTATGGGTCTAGTGGTGCTTCATAGTTAGAGGAGGCGGGGCTAAAAGGTTGTCTTTCAAATCCTCTGTATGTAATAGGACGGTACTACAACCAATCAGTGTAATCTTTAGGATGACGTAGTTAGAGCGCCTGTCACAGGTTTGTTTTGTTCTAGGATGGTAGTGATGGGTCGGACGACGAGACTTCAGTGTTAATGTGAACTTTTTTTTTTTACACAAAGTCCAAAAAAACCAGCAGTGATGAGGAGTGAAAATATGTACAGTGGAAAAAACAGCAAAACTTAGGAAAAAGAAAAAGACTATTTACATGAGCTCTAAAAAACACAATTTGATCTCAATTACACAACTACACAACTACACAATTACACAATTACACAACTACACAACTACACAATTACACAATTACACAACTACACAATTACACAACTACACAATTACACAACTACACAACTACACAATTACACAACTACACAATTACACAACTACACAACTACACAATTACACAACTACACAGCTACACAATTACACAACTACACAACTACACAATTACACAACTACACAATTACACAACTACACAACTACACAATTACACAACTACACAATTACACAACTACACAACTACACAATTACACAACTACACAACTACACAATTACACAATTACACAACTACACAACTACACAATTACACAACTACACAATTACACAACTACACAACTACACAACTACACAACTACACAACTACACAACTACACAATTACACAACTACACAATTACACAACTACACAACTACACAACTACACAATTACACAACTACACAATTACACAGATTTCATCCACACACACTTACTTCAAAATTCAACTTCAGCTCCACCTCTATAACCCACCCCTCACTGGACAAACTGCACCCTCTATATACCACCTATGCTCCACTCACAGTCTCTCATATTTACATAAGACAAACACATACCACATGCTACAAATAAAGACACTAATTACACTCCATACATTTAACATAACACAAAACAAAAACCCATCACAATGGATGAATGTCATTTCCTGTCAGTAGTGGTTCAGTCCTGTTAAGGCGTGAATTTAAAGGGTGAGACGGAAGTGTGTGTGTGTGTGTGTGTGTGTGTGTGTGCATGTGTGTGTGTGTGTGTGTGTTGGCCCATCAGCGGGAGTGTCGTGCACAGTGTGAGAGTCGCACTTCACACCTGCAACGTATGTATATGGAGAAAAAAACAGAAAAAGACGAGACAAAAAAAACAAACACATACAGGGAAGGGGTCGACAGTGCCCGAATGCTGCACCGTCACAGCGCAGGAGTCCAGAGAAAGTTAGGAATGACTAAACAAAATAGTGGATTATGGAGCTTCAAAGAATTTAAAGATTGTTGACATTTTCTCACATTCTTCACTCATCTGTGATAAAAGGAAATCTACACCTGTTGTTCTTCTTCTATGGTTGTTTACACTTGTTTCTCTACCAATCGTCACAGTCACTTTCTTAGGCCCACCCTCTGACTCTATACTTCACTGTGATTGGTCGACCAGTTTCAGGGGAAACTAGACTACTACGATAGAAGATTAGATTTACTGATGCTAGGAGGAGCTAGCATGGCTAGGCTACTACGATAAAACATTAGATTTACTGACGCTAGGAGGAGTTAGCGTGGCTAGGCTACTATGATAAAACATTAGATTTACTGACGCTAGGAGGAGCTAGCGTGGCTAGGCTACTACGATAAAACATTAGATTTACTGACGCTAGGAGGAGCTAGCATGGCTAGGCTACTAAGATAAAACATTAGATTTACTGACGCTAGGAGGAGCTAGCGTGGCTAGGCTACTACGATAAAACATTAGATTTACTGACGCTAGGAGGAGCTAGCGTGGCTAGGCTACTACGATAGAACATTAGATTTACTGACGCTAGCGTGGCTAGGCTACTACGATAGAACATTAGATTTACTGACGCTAGGAGGAGCTAGCGTGGCTAGGCTACTACGATAGAACATTAGATTTACTGACGCTAGGAGGAGCTAGCGTGGCTAGGCTACTACAATAGAACATTAGATTTACTGACGCTAGGAGGAGCTAGCGTGGCTAGGCTACTACGATAGAACATTAGATTTACTGACGCTAGGAGGAGCTAGCGTGGCTAGGCTACTATGATAAAACATTAGATTTACTGACGCTAGGAGGAGCTAGCGTGGCTAGGCTACTACGATAGAACATTAGATTTACTGACGCTAGGAGGAGCTAGCGTGGCTAGGCTACTACGATAGAACATTAGATTTACTGATGCTAGGAGGAGCTAGCGTGGCTAGGCTACTACGATAGAACATTAGATTTACTGACGCTAGGAGGAGCTAGTGTGGCTAGGCTAACGATAAACCATTAAAAAACGAAATAATCTGCTGATGTCAACTGTTTAATAACTGTTGATCCACTAATGATGTCAATGCATGTCAATAATTAGTGTAAAATGACAGTTTGATCTCAATTGTCCATAGAATCAATTGTACAAAAACTTGCAAATAAAAAGAATAAAATTATCAAAACAGTTAAAAGAAATAAGGGAAAATGACCAAAAACAAACAAACAAGCTTTGAAATATGTCATAAAAGTGAACAAATCCTTCCAAAGTGAGTAAAAAATTAACAAAATATTTCTAAAATGAGGATGAATTCATCATTTCATAACATCCAGAACCTTTAGCCTGAAAACCCTTAAAAACCAAAACATCTACTGATCTCAACAGTTTAATACCTGCTGACTCATGAATCCTATAATACATGGAAATAATTGGTGGAAAATATAATTTTATCTTCATTATGTCTGGAATAAAATGGACTAAAACCTGCAAAGTAACAATACATTTGACAGAATACTTAAAATAAAATAAATAAATCAACCATAAAACCTGTGACAGTGAAGGACTCTGATGGTTCAGTGGGTTCATCAGCAGGTTTAGGACTCAGAGGTTGAAGGTTCAAACCCATAGCCTTACCATTTAAACAATGAATTTTGGGGAAAGTGCTCAAAACACCCCCAGAAATATGTCAAATTTGCCCCAAAGCCTTTATTTGCCCCAGAGCAGGATCAGGTAAGTGTGTAGGAACGTTCGGCACGCAGACAGAGATGTGGTGAAACTATAATTATCCACCTCCAGTGGAACTGACGCAGGCTGAGAAAACTAACCTGTAAATGTTCATCAGTCTGCACAACAATAATCAACACAACTGAAGGATTCTGGGAAATACTAACTGTGGACATCAGTCACATTTGAACCCTCGGTATCTGACAACTGCACATGGTCTGTTCTGATCACTGTGGTGCCCTAGGCCAACACTAGGCCAACACTGGGCCAACACGAGGCCAACACTGGGCCAACACTAGGCCAACACTAGGCCAACACGAGGCCAACACTGGGCCAACACTGGGCCAACACTGGGCCAACACTGGGCCAACACTAGGCCAACACTAGGCCAACACGAGGCCAACACTAGGCCAACACTGGGCCAACACGAGGCCAACACTCCTCTTTCCTTTTAGTGTAATTCTAAATGATCATGTGTAAACATAGTGTCCTACATGTGATGGAGTACGTACTGAGTGTCCATGAATAATCACTGTTAATGTTAACTTTAATGATTTATTTACTGTATTTACTGAACTGTCAATGGTTTATTTTTTTCATATATAATATAGTAAGTGAAGATAAACTGTCACAATAACTCTCAACCTTGTTGAAGTAACACAGACGAAAACACACTTATTCTGCTGAATCAAACATGACCACGAAAAGATGAAGAACTGTATTTTAAACTAATTATTGACCCGCATTAATAGAATTAATGAATCAATAAGTATTTAAATAGTTTTGATCAGTAGATGACACTCTATTCTATTCTATTTTGCTACATTTATTCTTACTTTGTGTGAATGTTTAAGGGTTAAAAATGATAGAAAATGAACTGACTCACACTGAAGGGAAGCTTCTCATATTTGAGATGAAGTTGCTTTCAGTTGCAAAAGCATTTGTTGGATTCATGTAGATACACATCGAAGACAAATTATCCATCATCATCATCATCACCTGCAGCGGGTCTGCCCTCAGAGGATGTTTTTCAATCCCACATCGTGTCTGTGATCTTGGGCATCGGTCCATGAGTCTCTGCCCCGAGGAGTCGAATGCAGACGGAGCTGATGCCAGAGTTCACTGTGGTCGTCCAGGTGAAGAGTTCACCCAGGTAAAATAAAATAAAATAAAATAAAATAAAATAAAATAAAATAAAATAAAATTAAATTAAATTAAATTAAATTAAATTAAATTAAATTAAAGAAAATGAAATAAAATGAAATAAAATTAAATTAAATAAGCAACAAAATGAGCAAACACAGCCAAAGTGATCAATAAAAAAACAAAGTAATACCAAATCATGTGTGTTTGTAATTTTGCATGAAGCAAAAATATGTTGAGGCACAAATATATATATATATATATATATATATATATATATATATATATATATATATATATATATATATATATATATATATATATATTTAAATGTATTTATTTTTTTGCTAATGGAACCAGTGTAAATGATCTTGCTCAGATCAGTTCCAGATCTATTGTCTATAAATCAGTTCTTGTAAAGTTCCTCTGTAGGTGATTGATCTGATTTTAATCTGATCACATGTTTAATTTATAAAAATGGCACTAATTCACTGAAGGTCAGATTTATATTTGTAGTTTAAGGTTCAGTTATATTAAAGAAAATGAAACTGAAAACGGGCGGCACGGTGGTTAGCGCGGCGGTGCAGTGGTTAGCACGGCGGTGCAGTGGTTAGCACGGCGGTGCAGTGGTTAGCACGGCGGTGCAGTGGTTAGCACGGCGGTGCAGTGGTTAGCACGGCGGTGCAGTGGTTAGCACGGCGGTGCAGTGGTTAGCACGGCGGTGCAGCGGTTAGCACGGCGGTGCAGTGGTTAGCACGGTGGTGCAGTGGTTAGCACTCGTGCCTCACAGCAAGAAGGACCCTGGTTCGAATCCCGTACCAGACCTTTCTGTGTGGAGTTTGCATGTCCTCCCCGTGTCCGCGTGGGTTTTCGCCGGGCACTCCGGTTTCCTCCCACCATCCAAACACATGCACTGATAGGTTAATTGGTTAATCTAAAATTGTCCATAGGTGTGAATGTGAGAGTGATTGTTTGTCTATATATGTTCAGCCCTGAGATGAACTGGCGTCTCATACAGGGTGTACCCCGCCTTCACCCATTGTAGCTGGATTAGGCCCCCAGTGACCCCCGTGACCCTAGTGAGGATAAAGCGGGTTCAGATAATGAATGAATGAATGAATGAAACTGAAAACATCATATGCTTCTAAAATGTTACTAGATGAAAACATATATAATGCCCCCCCCCCACACACACACACACACACACACTCTCTACTATCCAACTGTTTTCAACCTCTTCAACTGTATTTCTATTTATTTATTCAAAAAGACAATAAAATCCAGCGTATCAAACGACAATTCCTCTTTTGTTTGAACACAAACGTTCTATTATTTATCCATTTTATACACTCATGTCTATCTAGAAACACTCAGCACATACAGAACCAGGTTATGGAAACAAACACAGATCCATGAAGAAGATTGAAAAAGCATTTGTGGTTTTTAAAGTGGAGCTGGAACATATGGTGGATCATATGGCGGAGCGGACGTCTGCTTCTACTTATGTTTTATGTGTGAAACATTCAAAACCACTTTGAAAACATGTCATTCACTGGAAGAACGACTACTACGACACCACGTCAACGCAGGGGAAAGAAAAAAGTCAAATAAAAAAAACTAAAAATACAGTCACATGTTCTGGTGTTTCTTGTCAGATTGTATTAAAAGTTACCAAAGACGGAACTAATGTTCCACAGTTTTACTCAACAAGTCGATCCATTGTAAATGACATTTCATTAAAAAAAACTATTAGAAATACTGTATTTTATGGACTAAATGGTACATGCATTTTCTCCACAAATTATGTCTCATAATTTAATTTTGACTTTTTATCTCAAAATGTAAACTTTTTATCTCGTAATTTTAACTTTTTATCTCATAATTTAAACTTTTTATCTCAAAATTTTAACTTTTTATCTCGTAATTTTAACTTTTTATCTCATAATTTTAACTTTTTATCTCGTAATTTTAACTTTTTATCTCGTAATTTTAACTTTTTATCTCGTAATTTTAACTTTTTATCTCATAATTTAAACTTTTTATCTCGTAATTTAAACTTTTTATCTCGTAATTTTAACTTTTTATCTCGTAATTTTAACTTTTTATCTCGTAATTTTAACTTTTTATCTCGTAATTTTAACTTTTTATCTCGTAATTTTAACTTTTTATCTCGTAATTTTAACTTTTTATCTCGTAATTTTAACTTTTTATCTCGTAATTTTAACTTTTTATCTCGTAATTTTAACTTTTTATCTCATAATTTTGACTTTTTATCTCGTAATTTAGTTTTTTTATCTCGTAATTTAGTTTTTTATCTCATAATTTTAACTTTTTATCTCATAATTTTGACTTTTTATCTCGTAATTTAGTTTTTTGACCTCGTAATTTTGACTTTTTATTGCATAATTTTAACTTCTTATCTTATAATTTTAACTCGTAATTTTTACTTTTTATCTCAAAATTTAAACTTTTCATCTCGTAATTTGGTTTTTTGACCTCATAATTTAGACTTTTTATCTCATGATTTTAACTTTTTATCTCATAATTTAGTTTTTTTATCTCGTAATTTAGTTTATCTCAAAATTTAAACTTTTTATCTCATAATTTTAACTTTTTATCTCAAAATGTAAACTTTTTATCTCATAATTTTAACTTTTTATCTCATAATTTTAACTTTTTATCTCGTAATTTAGTTTTTTATCTCGTAATTTAGTTTTTTATCTCGTAATTTTAACTTTTTATCTCAAAATTTAAACTTTTTATCTCAAAATTTAAACTTTTTATCTCATAATTTTAACTTTTTATCTCGTAATTTTAACTTTTTATCTCGTAATTTTAACTTTTTATCTCATAATTTTAACTTTTTATCTCATAATTTTAACTTTTTATCTCGTAATTTAGTTTTTTTATCTCGTAATTTAGTTTTTTATCTCATAATTTTAACTTTTTATCTTGTCATTTAGTTTTTTTATCTCGTAATTTAGTTTTTTATCTCGTAATTTAAACTTTTTATCTCATAATTTTAACTTTTTATCTCGTAATTTTGACTTTTTATCTCATAATTGTAACTTTTTATCTCATAATTTAGACTTTTTATCTCGTAATTTTAACTTTTTATCTCGTAATTTTAACTTCTTATCTTATAATTTTAACTTTTCAACTCGTAATTTAGTTTTTTATCTCATAATTTTGACTTTTTATCTCATAATTTTGACTGAATCCACCTTAAATATGAAAAACCATAAAAAAATAAGCTATTGTCCAGTGTGCCTTATCGTGCCGAAAATATGATAAACACAAATATTTTTTAAAGTGGGACATTTAGTCCTCCATTCTTGCCTGTCTTTGGTAAATCCTTGGCCAGCGGAGGTTGTTTTTTGTTTTAATACGCTGATACTCATTGTCCTCATTCAGCTTGGAAAAGGAATTAATTTACGGCTTCATCTGACCTTAATTGTATTTAACGAGCTCATCCTACTGCCTTCTTTTTAGATGACTGTCAAATAAAAACAATTAACGACAGCTTGTGTCATTTCAGAATCAGTCCATCTGAACACAACCTGCTGTGGAGGCGGTGGGCTCTGGATTCTACTGTCAAACACTTAGTGTTATTCTACACTGTAAAAAATGTACCTGATATTTACAGCACTTAACTGCCAAAAAAGTTACCAGGAAAAGTCGTATTCTGTAGCTAGGAAATGACTGCAGGAAATAAATGCAAAATACAACAGTAACTTACTGTAATTATTTTTTAATTAACAATTTTTTTTAGTTAATTAAAACATTATACAGTGTAATTATGTTATTGGTTTACAGTAACAATCTATAAAAATTAACTTTTTATTTACAAGTTGCCTGTAAAATACTGTAAACCTACACACATACAAAAACAAATCTTAAATTAACCAGAGAACCTGTCAATGGAACAAGTGGAAATTATTTTGGCAAGATTCTACAAAGTGCAAAATTCATGAACAGAGACGTTCAGAGTCATTCTGCTGCACATGAGTTAATTACATTAATATTTTTAATTTGATTCATCATGATTCATGATGATGGATTAATCCACATGAATGCATTCATTTTGTCAGCCTTTATATAAATATATTAATAATCAGGCAGTTTTATTAACTTTCACAGATCCAAACAAAACATGACCTCTGACCCCACCCCCAGACCATTCAGTCATGGTGTCCAAATTCAAATATATATTACAGCAGTTAAATGAAGTGTTTTACCTCCATAGGCAGAACATAAGTCACATGACATATAAACATATAAACTAGTGCATGTCTCAGATGAGTCATGTGACCATAGGAACCTGATCAAACAGAAATGAACAGGAACATTTGGTCTGACTGTAAACTGTACTCTATATGATATCCCACAATACATTGCACATTACAATGTGGCTCAGTTGCGGCTGTGGCTTAGTTGGTAGAGTGGGTCGCCCTATGACCGAGAGGTTGGCGGTTCACGTCCCGGCTCTGGCTGTCCACATGTCGAAGTGTCCTTGGGAAAGACACTGAACCCTGGCTTAGGCCCCCAGTAGGACTGACCTTTGACCTTAGAAACCTACTGGTGAATGAGAGGCTAATGTAAAGCACTTTGAGCACCAGGTGGAAAAGAACTATATAAATGCAGTCCATTTACATTATTGTACTGTTCATTTGAATATACAGTAAATGTCCTGGAAGTTCTTACTGTCAAACATGAAGTCATTTTTTACAGTGTAGTTCCGCCGCTGCTGCTGAGCTGGGCTTCATTAGCAGCTGAGGAAGCGTCGATGAGCTCTTTTATTGTCGTATTGTGAGTGTTTTGGACTCTTTGTAAGTGTGTCTTCAGCAGGACACACACACACACACACACACACACACTGGTCAGTGTCTAAAGCAGAAGCAGCTGTTTTCCACGGCCTCCGTCTGGGCCAGAACATCAGTATTGTGTTTGGACGCCGGCCCTGTCACATGTGTGTCACGCTCTCTGAAGCTGGTGCCGAGCGTTCGTCTGCAGCCTGAAGTTTGTTATTACTGATCAAGTACCTCCGGTTACACAGAGGGGGGATCAGAGTCTGAATAATGTGACGCTCCATTATCCAGACTAAGGCCCAGTCCCATTTCTGGTTCTTATCCCTTAACCTTTACCCCTTCAGATGGCGCTGTAAGGGTAGGGCTTTAAAAAACAACCCTATCAATGAGGTCGATGTTTGAACGACCTGCAACCCAACATCTGATGGGTCACCCCGAGTTACCAACACATTTGAAATGACAGATACCTAAACCACCTCAACTGGTTCTTCTGGATGTGGAGGAGCAGCAGATGGACTGAGCTCCTCACCCTGAGGAGCTGGGGGTTTTGTCTTAAATGTTTTATCTGATAAATAATCCTGACGTCCAGTCTGAGAACAAGTGGTTGTTGACAGTGAAGCTGCAGCAGGAAGTCGCTCGAACAAATAGATATTGACTGATGTGGATTTTTATGTTCCTTTTTTATGTCGGTCTTAACTGATACAGGCCGCTGGTATCACTATAATGTTTCCAGAATAAAACTAATGGCATTTTTTTACTGTGTTACTGATGAAGAAAACCAAGTCTTAAAGGTGTAATTCTGCTGAAAACCACTTTCCCCTGTGTCCCCTCCACTGTCTGTGTGGTGTGTCCCCTTCACTGACTGCGTGGTGTGTCCCCTCCACTGTCTGTGTGGTGTGTCCCCTCCACTGTCTGTGTGGTGTGTCCCCTTCACTGACTGCATGGTGTGTCCCCTCCACTGTCTGCGTGGTGTGTCCCCTCTACTGTCTGCGTGGTGTGTCCCCTCTACTGTCTGCGTGGTGTGTCCCCTCTACTGTCTGCGTGGTGTGTCCCCTCCACTGTCTGCGTGGTGTGTCCCCTCCACTGTCTGCGTGGTGTGTCCCCTTCACTGACTGCGTGGTGTGTCCCCTCCACTGTCTGCGTGGTGTGTCCCCTTCACTGACTGTGTGGTGTGTCCCCTCTACTGTCTGCGTGGTGTGTCCCCTCTACTGTCTGCGTGGTGTGTCCCCTCTACTGTCTGCGTGGTGTGTCCCCTCCACTGTCTGCGTGGTGTGTCCCCTCCACTGTCTGCGTGGTGTGTCCCCTCCACTGTCTGCGTGGTGTGTCCCCTCCACTGTCTGCGTGGTGTGTCCCCTTCACTGACTGCGTGGTGTGTCCCCTCTACTGTCTGCGTGGTGTGTCCCCTCTACTGTCTGCGTGGTGTGTCCCCTCTACTGTCTGCGTGGTGTGTCCCCTCCACTGTCTGCGTGGTGTGTCCCCTCTACTGTCTGCATGGTGTGTCCCCTCTACTGTCTGCATGGTGTGTCCCCTCTACTGTCTGCGTGGTGTGTCCCCTCTACTGTCTGCGTGGTGTGTCCCCTCCACTGTCTGCGTGGTGTGTCCCCTCTACTGTCTGCATGGTGTGTCCCCTCTACTGTCTGCGTGGTGTGTCCCCTTCACTGACTGCGTGGTGTGTCCCCTCATTACAGATTGTCCGACTGTCTCCACCGACGACACGCCGTCTTTAAGAGACAGGACTGAGGAAGGAAAAATAAAACCTTTTGTTTCCAGAATGTTTTGTAAGTTCTCATTGCTTTGGACATTTTAGAAACTTCTGAATATTAGTAATTTTACGCCCATGAACCAACACACAATGTATTCAGTCACAATGAAGAACAATATTAATAAATAACCATAGAATGACCTTTGAACTCCTGATGAATGGATGGTTTAGTTTAAACATTCTGAAAAATTCTAGTTTTTTATCAGTAAAATAATTTTACTGATAATTTTGTTCATTGAACTGATGGACGTGTGTCAGAAAGTGTCTATTTGTCCCCAACTGGAACAATTTATTTCACAACAGTACACAATAAACAGACAATTTAATAAATAGATAATAAATAAAATAATAATAATTAAAGGGGGTTAAATGACTTTTTCCTTTTGGAATTTAGAAGAAAGTAGTGTTTAAATCTATTTGTTTTAACAGAAGGAAATCTGAGCAATGAACCAGACGGTAAAAGTGTTCATGTAATGGATGAAAACAGTCAAACAAACAGACAGACAGACAGACAGACAAACAGACAGACAGACAGACAGACAAACAAACAGACAGACAAACAGACAGACAGACAGACAGACAAACAAACAGACAGACAGACAAACAAACAGACAGACAGACAGACAGACAGACAGACAGACAGACAAACAAACAGACAAACAGACAGACAGACAGACAGACAGACAGACAGACAAACAAACAGACAGACAAACAGACAGACAGACAAACAAACAGACAAACAAACAAACAAACAAACAGACAGACAGACATAGAATGTTTTTTCCTCAGAAGCTGTTTGTTGTAAAGTTGTTTTCTTCTCCAGATCCTATTCTTTCACTGCTCACACTAACAACCTTTAGAACTTTTCTCTCGTTCAACCTCAAGGATTTGAACCAGCAAATAAATGAAAACATAATCACAGATAAAAACGATAAAACATACTCATCAGGGCAGAGTCGACTGTTTAGTTAAAAGTCAGAACAGCTGCTGTTGATACGTTTGATAGATTCAATCAGAATTTTTAGAAAAAGAAAAAAACAAAAAACAACACAAGTCATTTATTCCTTTTTTTTAAACTTCATTTTGTTGTTTTTATTTTCATTTTTTCATGTTATTTGTTAGTGAATAAACTTCAGCTTTGACTCCGTTTGTTTTTATCCTTTTATTTCTGTCCTTGAAGCCACATCATAAATCATCATAAATCATCATAAATTCATCGTCCTGGTTGGTCACGCTGAACTAAATGTCCCTGTGACTCACCCGTTCTCCTCGCAGATCCTTCTCACTGACGACATCGGTCAACAGTTGAGAGCGGCCGCTGTCACTCAGAAGGTCAAAGGTCAAAGCGGAGGAATTAATAAGCGTTCATGTGTGTCGGAGCCGTGCAGCCTCGGCCAAAGATCAGCCCTGGTGACGTGAATTGGGCTCAGACAGACACGGAGCATGCCCAGTGAAGAGCCTCTTCAACCCCCGAACACAAGGAGTTCCACCTCGGCACCGTCCTGGAACGACGACAGAACCGGGGTTTGGCAGCTTTAACACACTCTCTGTGACCAAACACTGTCCCAAACCATTTAAAGACCTGATAATTAGCTCTTTTTTTTAATACTGTCAAATGATTAAACTTTTTAATCAGACTAATCACATGGTGTCAGTGGATTCATTTAGATCAGGGATGTCAAACTCATTTTAGTCCAGGGGCCACATTAAGCTAAATTTGATCTGAAGTGGGCCGAACCAGTAAAAAACACCAGAAATATAATATAGAAATAATGTCAACTTCTAACTAGAGCGAAAAAAAAAGTCAAATTACATCATGAAAACAAACAATATTAGGCTTTAGTTTATCATTTACACACATACTCTAACTTACATATCACACTGGATCTACAGACACACAAAATGTTTAGTAATAGGTCGAATATTATGAAATTTGTACATAATTCTCTGAAGACCTTTCTAATTTTTCATATTTGTTTAGATTTTTTTGTGAAATTATACTTTGTTTTAGTGTCACTAAATGAAAAAAAAAACATCTACAAAGAAATGTTTTACTTGTGATTATTTAGAGGTTATTATGAGACTGAATTGGTGTGCATGTGGACCATGAATTAAAATTATTTATATCTTAGTATAATTTTTACATTTCATAAATTCAACCAAAGGGCCAGATTGGACCCTTAGGCGGGCCGGATTTGGCCCCCGGGCCACATGTTTAACACCTCTGATTTAGATTAATTATGATTAAATATTATTTTTTAATGTCTATTAATTGTGTTTCATTTTCTCTGACTGCGTTGTTTTCAAATGTTCCTGGTGTTTTGGGTTTTTTTTTTTTTACAAAACCACAGGGACACACTCAGACACCCCAGAACCAAATTTGGCCCCTGGAGCTGTGGGTTGGAGACCCCTGTTATAGCTGAAACCTGTCATTATTGTGTTTTTTATTCTGACTTTTGATTGTTTTCCCCTCACTTTTTAACTGACTTTATATGCTGTTGTTTTGTTCTTCTTATTATTTCATCTGGTGAAAACAGGTTCAGAATATTTCCTGAGTCCAGAACCAGTTTTTTTTTTTTCTGTTCTACTTTTCAGAAGAATGTTTGGACAGATGCACATGTGCTGCTAGTTTTTATTGGATTCTGTCAAAAGGTACAAACTGGAGGAAGAAAAGAGGATGTTGTTTTGTCAGGGGGTAAAGGGCTGGAGCTGAACCTCTACAGTAACTAGTATTTTTTTTTTTTTAACAGTGGTGTCAAACTCCTTTTCTGTCCAGGGTCACATTCAGCCACATGTTTACACAAAGCAAAGAAATACATAAAAAGACATCATTTATGTTCCTTTTCGTTGGTTTTGGGTAATTTTTCTTTTGTTGGTTTGGGGTTTTTTCGTCTCCTTCATGAACAGGACCGGTCATGTGACTATTGCGAACACGTACATTGCGATGACGATGCTCAGACAGTACGTCGTTGCAGCTCTAGTTAATAACGTTAAAAACATTAATAACATACACTCTGAATTCACATTAGATCTACAGTGATTTTTTTTTTTTGTCTGCATTTGTTCTCATTGTTTACCTCCACACAGAGGGTGTCAACATTGTTTGAGATCAATGCATTTTTTAGTCTTGCAGCCAAATATTTTAATATTTAGTGCATGTGTGTGACCATCAGTGGTCCTCCCTGAAAGCTGAGCAGACATCCTTTATTAGAACTCTCTATTATAAGCCAGGGAGGGCAGTGCTACACCTCAGTGATGTGTGGAGTAAACAAAGACTGGACAGGACGAACAGGGAAAGAAGTTAATAGGCGGTGCTATTGCAGTTAAAAGATTGAAAGGTGGTGTGTTATTCCCAACTATTAACTGGAAAAAAAAAAAAAAAAAAAGATCACTGATTTGTGACGACAATTTGTCAGCGTCGACCACGTCCCATCCATGTGTGAAGTCTGCGGTGCAGCGGCGCTCTGGTGCAGCGGCGCTCTGGTGCTGGCTGGTAATTAGAGGTTGCATCAGCGGTGGATGTTCCTTCTGTTCACATGGGAACCCATTCATGGTGAAAGGCTGAGGTTAAAGCTCAGAGAAAGTGAAGGCGCAGCTGTCAGTGCCGTTCAGACGCGACGACGACGGGGTTGGAAGTGGGAACACACAGGGTGGCCGACGTTTTCTACAGCGTTTGCTACAGCCTCAGCAGCGCTCCTGGTCATTTTGCACTTTATGTTCAGGAGAAGCTGCTGGAGACGTCATTCTGACCAGACATTACAGATACTATAGTACCTGTTTCCACTACAGATATTATACATACACACACACACACACACACACACACATATATATATATATATATATAATCAGTAATGCACGGGCTGACCCACGGTCAACTGCAGTTGGGGATCATTGGTCAGGTCATTTGTCATTTGAGATAAACATTAAAGTAACCTGTTAAATAAACTTTATTAAGTGAATGTTGGTGAAGGTGTCGTCCATGGTGGTCAGTATCCTACAGTATGGAGGGAGCAAGAGAGGAAATAAACAAACATCCAAACAAAAACACTAAGGTTTGGGACACATTGGCTGAGATTTTTTAAAGATGATGAGCAGATCCCAGTGTTTTTGTTTCCATGGAAACTGGGTTCAAATGTCTCTTTGGATGTTACAGGTTGTCGACTCCTGGTTTAGATGCTGCATGTAACAAATGACATCAGATTTTAACACAGAAATAAATGCAGGTCTGTGAGTAAGGTCAAAGGTCATGTGATGTTCATAAAGACCAATGACTACTTTTTAAAAATGTGGGTCCAGAAGCGGGTCGGGTTCAGAAGCGGGTCGGGTCCGTTGTGGCCTTGATAGTCAAAAAAGTGGTCGTTTATATATCGACCCCCTTCAGGTCACATCAGGACACGTCGCACTGTGGTATGCAATAGATGAACAGCCCCGCCCCCAACCCAGACTCCACCCCCTCCCCTGCTGCTGCTGCTGCTGATGATGATAATGATGATGATGATGATGATGAATCTTGGGTTTGTGCGGTCGTACGTTCACCTCACAGATTCGTCCTGTCGCCCAGATCTGATGTTAAATTATTGGTTTTTCTCGACAGCTGATGCGACACGTGAAAGCTGTGGCCTGTCCTCCATGGTTGGACACTGTCCTCCACGGTTGGACACTGTCCTCCATGGTTGGACACTGTCCTCCATGGTTGGACACTGTCCTGCGTCTTACCTGGACTCGATGGACTGACAATAAGTTACAGGAAAGTTGGAGCGGTGTTTGTATTTTCCACGGTGGATGAGGCAGCGCACTCACATCTTCAGGAGGAAAAGTTCTGTCTGGTTCTGGAGTCTGGAACGTCTATGGAAGCTCCAGGGAAGAAAGGTTCTGAGGATATCAGGTTCTGAGGAGGCGTCCACATCACGACAGTTATTTCATGTGTGTGGTCCCACAGGTGGGAAAGAACAGAACCGCTCCAAACTGTGGACAGTTTCCACGTAAACAGCTTTCATTAAGACGGTCATTTCCACAGGTGGTTAAAGAACTTTGTGTTCTGAAGTAGAAGAACAGCTACTGCTGTGGAAACGTAACAAGGACTGATTCAACTGCTTTACTGAAAAAAAGTACAACTGTAACAACTGGTATTATTATGATTATTATGAGATAAACTATACAAGCAGCTTACACTGGTCTGTCAGGAGGTGAGGTGTCAGATCCAGTGCAGACGTTACTCTGGAAGTGCAAGTAAATGTGTTAGAATGTGTGTGTGTGTGTGTGTGTGAGTGTGTGTGTGTGAGTGTGTGAGTGTGTGTGTGTGTGTCCACAGAATACTTGAGTTATCACCATGGAATTACATGGACATATACATATAGATAATGCGTATCAGATGCAATGATCCATTTGAGTAAAGGTTAAAGGTCAAGGTCACATTATAGGTTATAACTGAAGAACAGAGGGTCACAGAACTTTCAGATTGGTACCAAACAATGAGGAATGAAGATTTATACAATTCTCATAATTGGTGTTATCACCTCTGACCAATAGTTTTTGAGGTCTCTGGAGGTCAAAGGTGACATGTCACAAAATTAACTTGTGTAACATTGTGTCAAACATAGACATATCACGCTATAACTTAATCAATACTGGATATATTATCATAATATTACACACACCGACACGTATATACATATAATGAAATTATCAATATAGCAAAAGGTCAAAGGTCAAGGTCGCATTTAGCAACCTGTTCTCTAATTCGAGAACAGGTTGTCATAGAAACTGTATATTGGCACAAAATAGGATGGAGATTAAACATTCTGTGAAAACTAGCTGCACTGGAAACTGCAGAGTTATTACTTATGATAAATGTTTACAAAGACATTATTACCATGAAATTACATTAAAATGACCATAGAATTACCACCTTATTAGTGATCCATAATGTAAAGTCTTACTGTATTATATCTATATTTATATATACATTTACTATTTTTTCTCTTTGCTTGTCATTGTCTAAAGGTTATCATTTTCACACTGATGAAGGCTGTGTGTTTTTTAATGTCCCTGAATATATCACATAAAATGAAGGTCACATGTTCTTCAAATATCTGTAATAATGTGGACAGAGCGTGCTGATCCACCAAGGCCACCAGTGCAGTCGACATCTACAACAACATCCAAACACAAACACACATCATGTCATTTTCTTCAGTTCGCTGGTTTGGAAAACTAACTGTTACTATGGCAACAAAGTCTCAACACTAGAATCACCAGGATGTCAAAACGAGCTTTTAGAAAAGTCTATGGGTTCACCAAAAATAAAACAGAAGAAGAAGACGACGGTGGATGAAGTGAAAGTTTATTCATTTAAAAGGGTTAGGGTTAGGTGGAACAGCAGCAGGTGTTTATGTTAGTGTCGTACGTCTGCTGCTCTTCTATTATATCGTAGCAGATTATGGTCAAGTGTTTCAAATAGATGAAGGGAAACAAACCTGTTCACACTAATCTGTTAATTAATTTAATAGCATTAAATTAATTAACTTCTTCTGTTTTATTATTTTGCTTCTGCTTGGTTTCTGTTATTACAGTTTCACTCCTGTTGTATTTGTTTAATACTTTATTACAATTGAGAAGTTGTACTTTTTTTTTTACTTTTACTTCAGTAAAGCAGTTGAATCAGTACTTCTACTTTTACCAGAGTATTTTTTCACACAAGTAGCTGTACTTCTACTTTAGTACAGAATGTCAGTACTTTTACCACCTCTGCTGAAAAGTCACATAATGAGAATTAAAATGACTGTAATATGTCTGCTTTAAGTGTTATATTAACACTGGTAATATATATTAACAGTGTTAATATAACACTGATAAATACTGGGAACGTGGAACACTTTGGACATCGAACAGGTTTTATTTTGTCCAAAGGAAAAATGCATTTACTCTGTCAGCAAAACACATCTACCCATGGGCATAAATAAAGTCACCCTGAACCTTGACCTGTGCTGTTTTTTTCGGCCAAGGATCGCAGATGAATCAACTGTTTTTGGCTCGTTCACGTTTATGGAGGAAAGGTTGTGAATGTGCGTCAGCCTTTGGACGGTTAAAGTCGTCCATCAACACGTCCGCAGACAATTGGACTCCTACTTTACCCAAGTAATTGTTTCTAAAAATAAAAACCCAAAAGAGTGACAGGACGTCCTGTGTGACGCTGTACTCGACCTGCGCCATTTTGTCTCCCGTCGCCTCATAGTGTAGAGCAGTAGTGTCACCGTCATGTTAGTTTAGTGTCATTTAAATACATTTTTTGTGTGTTTTGATGGTTTTTTTGGGGAGGATTTTGTATATATTAGTGTATTAGAGAATTTCTGTATACTTTACTGCAGTGGTGTCAACGTCGTGTTAGTTTAGAGCAATTTTTGTGCGTTTTACTGTATTTTTTTGTGTGTAATTGTGTATATATTAGTTTATTATTAGAGGGGTTTTGCATAATTTAGTTAGTTCAGTTCCACATTCAGTCCAATATGATGTGAAAAGAACCAGAGCAGTTAAATAATAACAGTGAAAAGAGTCAAATGACATAATGATATTTTTTTTACATCTATAATGTTTGGACAACTGGACAGAAAAACAACTGACATTTGAAGTATTTTCTGTGTGTGTGTGTGTGTGTGTGGGGGGGGGGTCTGAAGCGTGTTTACTCGTTCACATGAACATAATAAAAGCAGGTGGACGTAGAAGGAAAACATCAGGGACACATAACAGCCACAACTGTTGACTTCAGATGAGCTCCAGTTTATGACGGATGGTTTTGCGATCATCATGGGGGGTGGGGGCAGTAAAAGTTCAGAGTATTACGTCTTCTGGGTCGCTGCCAGTGATGCCACATACTGGATAAAAATCAAACCCAGTTTGTCCTTGGGTCCATTTACGTCCTGATGTTCAGATCAGATGCTGAAACTCAACTGCCATGGGGTTCATTGGAGGCGGAGTCTGGAGGGGGCGGAGTCTGGCTCAGGTCGTGTTAAGAATTCCACTAAAAAGACCTTCTTTACTTTGACTCACAGGTTTCTAACCCGAGTCTTTCCAGCCTCAAACAAACATGTCACTTTGTCGCTGCTTTAGGCTGAATCTCATTTCACCTCTGACCTCTTCTTCTCCAGTTTTTGCGTCCACATGTAGGGGTAGGGGTGTCTCAATTCATTACAAAGCCGAGGGGTAGGGGGAAGGGGAAGGGCTTTACACCCCTTCAAATGGAGATTTGGGTAGCAGTGCTATCTCTATTCATTCCATGTATGGGTCTAGTGGTGCTTCATAGTCAGGGGAGGCGGGGCTAAAAGCTTGTCTTTCAAATCCTCTGTATGTAATAGGACGGTACTACAACCAATCAGTGTAATCTTTAGGATGAGGTACTTAGAGTGCCTGAAAGTTGGAGGAGTCTGGAGAAAGTTAGGAATGACTATGCCATCACCATGGTAACAGGCTGCATGGATACCTCCACTTCCCTGCTGTGAGTTCATGTGAACTGTTCAGGGTGTCATTTACTGCCCATGCCGTGGGAGGGGGTTCGCTGCTGTCACTCATTTAGCGACCACAGGCGACTGCGTCTCCACAGACTTTGATTTAACTCTAACTTTTAACTCTGTCTCAGCGGGAAGTGGCACTGGAAACGTCTGACGGCCACACCCGCACTTCCTGATGGCGCCTGGATTCACCTCATTCACCAGCAGTCTGTGATCTGTGGGTTCAAGGTTCAGACCAGGGTTCATTATTCTTCGTATGTACTTATACGGTACATATACAGTAGTATTAATCTGGATGCACTGAACAACTATTTAATCTACAAAATACTTGTTTAAGTTGATTTTCATTCAAAAAATTAAACTAAAATTAACATGTTGATGATTTGACATAATTATATTATTTAACACATGACACTAACTATTAGTAAGAACACAGTAATAGTTTTTTACTGCCTTGTTTTACTAGTACTTTTTGCAGTTAGTGTAAAAACTAAATTTTTTTCCTCCAAAACTGGTGGACCTTCATTTATTACATGAAAAAACATGATTTAAATGTGTGCAAAAAACACAATAACAAATTTTCGCCAAAAATGCAGTTACTGTCTTTATACTTTGTAGGAAAGTGTAGCCAATGGGATGATACGTACAGTACGTACTGTAATGGACACAGTATTTATATCTCAGGGCTTTCAGTTTCCTTACATAAATCAAATTTTCTTTCGTATTCAGAGACGAAAAAATTTAAGTAAAGAATATTGGTTATTTTTCGTGTCTTTCATTAGTAGAGGAACCACTGGACTGACTGTGGTGTTGTGGTTTGTTTGACAGTATTTACAGCAGAGTGTGGACTCCCACTGTTCACATTGTTTCCTCCATTGTTCTCTGTTGTGACTTAAATAAAGAGCGTCTCCAAAGCCACACGAGCTAAATGTGTATTTGTGCAGCGTTAATGATAGAGTGTGTGAAGCGCCACTGATCCCAGCACCAGCCGCTGCTAAATATAAACCAACTAAAACAAAGCTTCACCGTCAACTATTATAAACATTTAAACTGAACAAACATGTGACACAAGTAAACTATACATCACTATGGAAACAACAGCAGTAGTTCACACATTCACACAGAATCACCCACGTTAATAAACATTCACCCACATTCACCCAGCAGTGTGAACAGCCGTCCTGCAGACAGGAGGAGGTGTATCTACGTCAGGACCATTCAAAGCTCCGCCCCCTGTTGTCATTGGTCAAACCAAAAACACCGTAAACACAAACACTTCCTGTTCACTTTTTTCATTTTTATTCAGAATTTGGAAGTCACTTTCTTATAAAAGTCTGTACCTTTTGGATGAAACTGAAGTAAAATGTCAAAGTAAATAAATAAATGTGACACGGTGATAGAAAATAATAATAATAATAATAATAATAATAAAGGAAAAGGCAGCAGATCAATGGTTGAAGCGGTTTCCACTTGTTGTTGCTGGAGTGTGATGGCAGACGGACTTTACCCAAGTAATTGTTTCTAAAAATAAAAACCCAAAAGAGTGACAGGACGTCCTGTGTGACGCTGTACTCGACCTGCGCCATTTTGACTTCATAATGTCCTGTCCGCCATTTTGTCTCCCGTCGCCTCATAGTGTAGGGCAGTAGTGTCACCGTCATGTTAGTTTAGTGTCATATAAATACATTTTTTGTGTGTTTTGATAGTTTTTTTGGGGAGGATTTTGTATATATTAGTGTATTAGAGAATTTCTGCATACTTTACTGCAGTGGTGTCAAAGTCGTGTTAGTTTAGAGCAATTTTTGTGCGTTTTACTGTATTTTTTTGTGTAATTGTGTATATATTAGTTTATTATTAGAGGGGTTTTGCATACTTTAGTTAGTTCAGTTCCACATTCAGTCCAATATGATGTGAAAAGAACCAGAGCAGTTAAATAATAACAGTGAAAAGAGTCAAATGACATTATATTTTTTAAATTTTTATTCATAATTTGGAAGTCACTTTCTTATAAAAGTCTGTATCTTTTGGATGAAACTGAAGTAAAATGTCAAAGTAAATATAAATGTGACACGGTGATAGAAAATAATAATCAATAATAATAAAGGAAAAGGCAGCAGATCAATGGTTGAAGCGGTTTCCACTTGTCTGAGCTGGAGTGTGATGGCAGACGGACGTCAAATGGACACACACGAAGCACAATCTGTCTGTCTGTCCAGCTGCTGAACATCCACAGCAGACAGACGCACGGTCACATAAACAACATTTCCTCCGAACGCCTCGAAATAAGTGGAAAATATCTGCCAAAAAAACTGATGACTTTTTCTTTCTGTTTAATGCAGAATAAAAGTGAATTCCTCTTTCAGATGAATCATGTAAACACCTAATAACAGTTGAAAATGATCATTCACAATTAAACTGAAGTCAGAATAAAGTCACTGGTTCAACCTGATTTTAATTCTTTATTAAATAATTCCTCTGACATGGAAACAGTCTGTAGGAGCCTAAATGCAATTTATTTTGTTTTGCATCATTTTTATTTAAAGGAATATAAGTTCATAGTTAAGATAAATATTGCTTATAATTTAATGATTGAAAGAGGTTTAAAATGTTATTTGCATATGTGCATTTCATCTAAAATGTATGAGGACTTTTATTGTGAAGTTTTAAAAACCCATGACCGGTGGTTGCCGCGTCAGTAGGAAGCAAAATGGAGTTTGAAGCGCAATAGTTTTTTGAACTCGCATTTTCTTTCTCTCCTTTTGTTTTTTTCTTTTTGAATTTAAAGTCTTGTAATTGTGGATATCCTTGAGTTTTGCACGAAGTTTTCAAATAAACAGTTAAGCAAAAGAAGTGGATTCGTGGATTTATTTATTTTGAGCGCAAGATACGAGGGCGTTAGATGAACGTCAAGCTAGCGTTTCAATAATGGAAATAAGAACCTACACAGTCTGAATCTCATTTCAACCCGTCCCTTCTGTTTTACCCGTCCACATGTAGGGGTAGGGGTAGGGGCGTCTGAACTCATATTAAGGCAGAGGGGTCTAAAAATAGAGTTTGGTGTCGGTGAAAAACACATGCCCTCATCACTTCCATGCTAACACAGTTTGGCTCAAAACGTCAAAATCTAAACTTTATCTACATGTATGTACTTCCAATCATCTAAAACATGAGCTAAACTGACTTTACTCTGGAAAATCTCTTTAAGGAAGGACATGAATACTTTATTTTTACTGATTATTATTTATTGTCTGACTGTGTTTTGCTGCCGGAAACTTGAATTTATCCATTAGATTAATAAAGTGTTATCGATCTGAGGCTGGATGTCACTTCACCTCTTACCCTCTGCTTTGTGCGTCCACATGTAGAGGTAGGGGGTGTTTCATTCAGGTTAAAGCAGAGGGGGAGGGGCTTTATACCCTTTCAAACAGAGGCAAAATGGACGGGTCCGAGAAATTTCCCAGAATACAATGCCAATCATTTAAAAAAAATAGCGGCATCTATGAAGGAAGTACACAAATGTAGTATTTTCGCTGTAATTAACAGTTTTTCAGTTGTAATAACTGTTGTATTGTATAAAGTTTGACATTGGCACAATGTGTAATGATCATTTTATCCATAAAACACACGTGAAAAAAAAAAATCGCTATTTATGTAAATGTGGAGTAATAGGTCGATGTATAAATGTTAAATGTTCTGCACTTATATAGTTCTTTTCCACCTTCATGGTGCTCCATGGTGTTCACACACACACTCATACACCAGTAGGTTTCTAAGGTCAAAGGTCAGTCCTACTGGGGGCCTAAGTCAGGGTTAAGTGTCTTGCCCAAGGACACAAACAGAGCTGGGATGCGAACCACCAACCTCTCAGTCATTGGGCGACCCACTCTACCGCTATACACAGAAGTGTCTAGCACTTCTGTGATTGGACGCAGATATTAAAAAAAAGAATACTTCCAGATACTATAATTGTAAAAATTCAATGAAGTGTTAGATGTTTCATTTGTAGTTTTCTATTGAAACTAAACAGAAGGAATGGAAGAGTTCCAGACTAACGATGGCAGTGGAACCAGAAGAGCTCATTAGAATAATTATCTGTCATACAGTAAACACACACACACACACACTGGCCTTTAACACGTTCACTGACTACAAACGGTTATGCTCATTTGTTCTTGTCACTAAAACCTGTGGTGTTTTTTCTTATCAGTGAAAATAAGACGGTTTGTCAGGAATGACTTTGTAATTCAATTATTGTTAACGTCAAATAAAACTGAAAAGAAACAAGTTAGACTGAAATGAAGCCACTCAGTTCACACCAAACATTTACCTTTGAACATTTATTAATCTGTTCCAACATTGGTGTGTGTGTGTGTGTGTGTGTGTGTATGTACACATATAACCACACGAATACTTCCAGTTTTGCACCAGTAGACATAATTGTTGGTTGTTCAGCAGTTTAATGGATGTGGGCAGGAGTGTTGGTAGCGGTTCAGTCTGGTTCTGGTTCTGGTTCTGTGAACCCTGAATCTCCTGGTACCAGCTGGACCTCATGGTGTAGAATATCAGCTGTCAGTTGGTGTCACTGCCTGCATAATAGAACTAATAATACATACACAAAAACATTGAAAAAAAAATATTATTACAATTTACTTTAAATTGGCGTGAATGTTCAGGGGTCAAATTAGAGGTCAAAGGGCAGAATCAGATCAAACTGCAGCAGTATCAATAAGCCTTGAGCCCGACATGGGACGCAGCAAAGGCCTAAACATTTCTGACAAAATTAACACTGGACGATTGTTTACGGACAGAATCCTGACGCAGTTTATCTTCACTTCATTGTGAGTATTTTTACATGTACGTTCATTCGGTCAGTGGTCTTCAGCCCTGGTCCTGAGGGTCCACTGTCCTGCATGTTTTAGATGTCACCCTGCTCCAACACACCTGATTCAAATGATCAGCTCATCAGCAAAGCTCTGTTGATGTGCTCTTGAGCAAGGCACTAAAGTGTCATTTTTTATTTATTTTAACAGTTAATATAATAAAGGTATTTATTTTAGGGCGGCACCGTGGTGCAGTGGTTAGCACTGGTGCCTCACGGACAGGTTTCAAATCCCACACATGTTCATGTTCTCCTCGTGTCTGCGTGGGTTTTCTCCAGTTTCCTCCCACCATCCAAACCCATGCACTGATAGGTTAACTGGTTAACTAGTTAATCTAAATGGTAAATGGACTGCACATTTACATTAGCTTCACATTCACCCATTCACACACCAGTAGGTTTCTAAGGTCAAAGGTCAGTCCTACTGGGGGCCTAAGTCAGGGTTCAGTGTCTTGCCCAAGGACACTTCGACATGTGGACAGCCAGAGCCGGGACGCGAACCGCCAACCTCTCGGTCATAGGGCGACCCACTCTACCAACTGAACCACAGCCGCCCATAGGTGTGAATATGACAGTGATTGTTTGTCTAGGGTGACCTAGACAGGGTGACCTCTGACCTCGCCTTCACCTATGTAGCTGGATTAGACTACCAGTGACCCCTGTGACCCTAGTGAGGATAAAGTGGGTTCAGATGTCAAGTATTTGTCTTGATTTATCTGTGGTTTTTGTTCTGCTTTGATTATGCACCGCTACTTTAACAGAATAGACTCTTAATGAAACCATAGCTGTTAATTCAATTGAATGAATTGGTGAAATGTCATGTGTATTACATATTAAAACATTACAATAAACACTCTGAGTTTTATATAATCTCTAACAAACTGGTCGCCATATTTTAGTCAACTAAAATTATTTTAGATTTCGTCGACTAAAATATTATGACTTTTAGTTGAATTAAACTACACTAAAACTACAATGATTTAGATGACTAAATTGTGACTAAAACTAAAATGACATTTTCATCATGAGACTAAATCCAAATCGGTGTTAGTATGTCTGAACTACAGCCTTTTTAGTATTTTGTAGGGGGCGCTATAGAGTAAAATCACAATTTCTATTGATAAACTGGTGTAGGACAGAGGTAAACGTCTGAGTCAAATTTCAGCCAAATCGGTGTTCGTATGTCTGACCTGAAGCAATTTATGTGGTGGTAATTTTTCCCAAAAACTTTGCAAATTTTGTGACAGCATAGCACAAAAATTATGCAACTTTTCCAAGAAATTTGGATAAGTTTTGATGTTTTGATCGTTTTCACCGATTTTGAGCTCATTTGGCCCAACGGTCTAAGAGGAGTTTGTTAAATTCCAATGACAGCGAAAATCCACGACTCAAAGTTTTTCAAATTTCAATCCAAGATGGTGGACTTCCTGTTGGTTTATGGGCGGGGCCATTATTAGTTTTTTTGTTCATCATCATATGATGAACATGTTTAATGATTTTCATAGCTCTAACTTCACTAGGGTGTGAACTGGCCTAATACAAACTATTTTCACTTTCCTAGGGGGCGCTGTAGACACATTTCTTTACCGACTTTTACGAAAACTTTAAATACTCACAGTTTTTCACACTTCTGAAGTGTGGTGAGATGAACAGAACAAGAACTTCATTGCGTAGTAAAACCATTTGTTCTGCTGTGTATATGACAATCAAACTTTTGAACTTTAAACTTTTGAAAGGTCACAATCAAATTTTGGATGAAACTTTTTCACTGCGTTAACTTTCATTATCAGTGTGAAACATAGAATCACTTTCATTCAAGTACGATGGTAGAAATTCCACCACTGTGTAATGATGCTGTAAAACATGTTCCAGAGAGCGTTCCAGCGTCCCACGGACCACATAACAGCAGGAGTGCCGCTTTAATCTGCAGGCGTCCGCGTCCACAGGCACCACTACGGCTTTGCCCCCCGTGGTTTCCCCATGTGACCTCCCACCCTGGGTTTGTGTTTCATGTAAATATAGTGTGTAATGACACAGTGTCAGAGCACAGATGCTATTATGGCCACGCAGAGGTCATCTGCACCGCCCCGCCCAAAGGAGGCGCCGCCCCACCAGCGCGGTTTCCACCCAGACCAAAATGACAGACGGGCTTTTATCTTTACATTTGGACCAGGGTTTGTGGAGCCAGAATCTGAACCCCAGCCCTGGAGGTCCTCACTAAGATCAGCTTTCATTCATTTGACTTTTTTTTTTTTGTTTTTTGCAGAACTGGACTCCAACGCAGATGAACCTGTTAAACCAGGACCCACTAGTCCTGCTCCTGGGGGGGCGCTTCAGTCATGCATGTTTCTGTCTTCCAGAAAAACCTGACGTCCTTCTGGACGATCAGCTGATCAGGTGTTAGAAAAAGAAAAGATCGAAAACATGCAGGACAGCGCCATCTGGTCAGCCCTGGTCTGGTGGACCTTGGTCTGGTCAGCCCTGGTCTGGTCAGCCCTGGTCTGGTGGACCTTGGTCTGGTCAGCCCTGGTCTGGTGGACCTTGGTCTGGTCAGCTCTGGTCTGGTCAGCCCTGGTCTGGTGGACCTTGGTCTGGTCAGCCCTGGTCTGGTGGACCTTGGTCTGGTCAGCCCTGGTTAAACCCTTCGGTGACCCTGACCCAGTTTTAACGTCCCACATTTCCATCCAACTGAATCAGAATTCATTTGTTTCATTTGAACCTATGACAGTTTTCTAAACCAAGTCATGTTAAACCACTTATATCAGCTTTATTTTGAAAACAGGAAGTAGAAGCTGGAGCAGAGTGATGTCATTTCTGCTCCATAGGTACATTTCTACACAGCGCTCAACTATATATATATATATATATATATATATATATATATATATATATATATATATATATATATATATATATATATATATATATATATATATATATATAAATATATGATGCTTTCTGTTACTGTTGGAGTCAAAGTAATCTATTACTATGATGCTTGTGTAACATGTTATTACAAACACTGTCAACCTGCTGAAAAACGCATCACACATTTGGATCGTCATCATATTGTTAAAATACTTAAACTACGCAGAAAAACGACCATCCCAAAGAAGACAAGGGAATAATTTGGCTGAGCAGCGAGGCTCTGCAGCGAGGCTCTGCAGCGTTTCAGATGTGATTCAATCCAACGGGACGTTAACAAATGTGTCCCTTTGAAAGTTTAAATGTCATTTGGCTTCATGCTAACGCCGCTGCATCTGCTCGTCGTTACAGTGAAACAACAGTTCACTTCCATCTCAACCGTTTCCAATATATTTATTTTCACGAGCAACAATTCAAAGCTCCAGCTTCACTGCAGCAGCAGGACAGAAAAAGCTCAACAGCTTCAGCTTCACCAACTGTTTACAAAGTGACATGTTGGGATCAGACTACGCCGTGCAGTTTCATTTGTTTATGCCCAAAAATACAGTACGTCCAAAAAACACAAGCGTGGAGCCAGAAAAGTCAAAGTGAGTAATGTTCACAGTTCTGTCAGAAGATAATCCAGAAGGTTCTGCATTAAAAAAAAAAAAACAACAGTAACACAAGGGGCCGTTCTCTGGTGTCCAGATGTGAGCTGAAGATGAAGCTGAAGCGTCAGGTCTGAGGCAGCGTCAGCCGTCGCCACAGCTGTCGTTCTCAGCTTCGTCCTAAACATCAACGATGGCTTCAGCTCAGCAACTGCAAAAAGAGCGGAGGTGCTGGAGGCGGAGCCATGAGGTGCCCCAGCCACCTCTGAAACACCTGCCAGCTCTAAAGGCCTCAGTATTCTGATGACCACAGCGTTAGCCTTAGTGTTGTGACTTATACCCTCCGTTAATTACGGTTTCAGAGGTATTTTCATCCGACAGTTTGTCCGTTGGTTAAGAGTTTAGCAATCCAGTGACCTCCGGGTGAAATGGACCGATACCACAGCAAATTGTGGGGGAAGTAGAGGGGGCAAAGAGTAAACTTTTGGAATTCCACCAACAAAGAAGGTTCCCGCTAGGACTTAAAAAATGATGATGGAGAATAGAATTTGTGAGCTGGTCAGAGGATATATCCATCTGTATGATGTGGCGGTGCCTGGGCACACCCGGGTAAGGAGACGGTGGAAGGTATCAGCAGTCATCCTGAAATACTGAAAATGTTTCTACTCATCCATGTGACTCATAAGTTGAACCAATGACACCAACTCGCCATCAACTATACTCTTTGTATTCAGTGGATTCACACTCCACCGTCTTGTGCGTCTTATTTGTGCTCAGTTTTTCTTGCCTCCACAGTAAATACATCAAAATCACTGCTTCAATAGACGCCATGTTCCTTGAACCCTCTGCAATGTGACTCATTAGCGCCCCCTAGAGCAGGGGTTCTCAAACTTTTTTGGCCCAGGTCCCCCTTGGAGGGGTGAAATTTTTCCATGTCCCCCCTCATCCTCGCGATACTGAAAATGATAAAAAAAAAAAAACACTTCAACAATGATTATTATGACATTTTCAGGTATTATAATATAAATGAGCACTTCAGAAACAACAATTTTAAATAATTTTAAAATAATAAATGGAACAAAAGACACACAAAACCGTGTGTGTGACAGACAGACAGACAGACAGACAGACAGACAGACAGTGACTTAATGAGAGGGATGATCTTGTCAAACTCAATATAACTATCAATGTACTTTCTCTTTTTAGGGTTAGGGCGTTTGTTTTTGTCATTGTCATTTTCATTGTCATTTCTTTTACCACTTCTTGAGGAACTTGGCGGACACAAAAATCGATCCATGTTCGCTGCAGGGTGGCTAAAAATAGCCTGTGACTCGCTCCGTCTCAATTTAGTCAAGCTAGTGTCAAACAGCGCTGTTACTTCCGCCTGCTTGCTACAAAATAAAACTTCCGCATTTCGAAATAAAACTGCAAAAAAAAAAAAAAAAACCTGAATAATTTCGCGTACCCCCTGGACATGCGCCATGTCCCCCTAGGGGTCCGCGGACCCCAGTTTGAGAACCGTGGCTCTAGACAACCCTTAAATAGAAATCTACAGAATTATAGATTTGAACCAATGGGAGGCCTCAGAACAAAACCTTCTGCACTAAACTAAAGCCCGTGTTGCTATGGCCATGTTGAAAAACGACCTCTGATTGGTTGAATTAGTGTCACACAAACATTTTTAATAAACTTTAAGATAAATATAAAATCTGAATTTATGACATTTGACCCAGTGACTGGTTTTGTGCTGGAGGGTCACAAATGGGTCTTTAACCTTCACCACCAATACTGCTGCCATTGCTAAGAAGTTCCAGTAAAGACTGTCCCCTCAGGAAGGCGGCTCCACCCATCACTGACCTCCTTCTACAGGGACAGGACCTAGCATCCTGGTGTATAACCGGACTTCCTGGTTTGGCAGCTGAACAGGGGGGGTAAAAGCAGCGAGCAGGGTCATCGGTGCCCCCTCTGCCATGGCTGCAGGACAGTGGTTGTCCTAAAAGACAACCACCTGCAGGAAAAAGAGTGAGGAGCATCCAGTGACTTTTAACCAGCTGCTTTCCTCAGGCAGTGAGTTCTGAACAGTGAAGGATCATGTGACCGGTACAAGAACTGTTTTTAATGCATTATTCTTTTAACTCATTTGATCTTCTTTAGCCTGTGGAATGTGGTGATTTATTTATTGCCTGTATTTGTACACTATTTCATTTCTCTTGTATTTTGTACTGAGAAATGACAAATGGAATTGAAAAAAAAAAAAAAAAAAAAAAAAATATATATATATATATATATATATATATATATATATATATTCTTTGCTTAGTACAAGAATCACCTACAGAAGAACTTTTGACTATTGACATTTTTTTTATGTGTAAATCAATCCTATTTGTAGTAACATGATCATTAACTGAAGTGATTATCTGTGTGGTCTGTAGTTCAGTTATTATCTGTGGTCTGTAGTTCAGTTATTATCTGTGGTCTGTAGTTCAGTTATTATCTGTGGTCTGTAGTTTGGTGTAAAACCTCAAACACTGGCAGTAGCTGCTCATCTTCACCAACACACAAACACATTGATCACTACGTCTCCTAGGTAACCAAGGTGTAGACTCAGGTTGGCAAGTCATGTCTTTTTTTTAAATTTATTTAACCTTTATTTAATCAGGAAATATCCCATTGAGATGAAGAATCTCTTTTACCAGGTATTCCAGACACAGTAGGAATTCAACACAGTTAAAATATTAAAAACCAAAACAAACCGTTATGCTAAATTATGAATGACAGCATTACCAACCAGTCAGTCAGAGACAGCAGACCTCCACGTGATGGAGCCATAGGTGTTGACCCATCTGATGTCTGAAGGTTAGGGGTCAAAGGTTAGGGTCAGACCATGTAAATGAAAAAAAAACCTGAGATATTTACCACTGATGTGTTTTAACTGTTGACCTTTGACCTTCATTGTCAAACTAACTGTTTTCATGTGAATCTGAGGAAATAAAAATCAAACCAAACAAAGGGAACATATATTTCCAACACATCCAAATATTTTATTGTCTTTTAAAAACCATAAATCATAGAGTTACAGAGGGTCTGGTGGAAACACAAGGTGTGAAACACATTCAATCTAATGTAACAGCACATGTTCAAACTTTATTCTGACGCAGAACGTTCGTCTCAGACCCGACGCCGTCAAACTCATTTCAGTTCAGCTCCCACATTCACCAGAATTTCATCTCAACTGGGTCAGACCGTCATAATAAAAGCATAATAACCTAATAATAACAACATCAAGTCTTAAGTTTTTGTTGTTTCAGTGCAACCCCTCATGACAATATTTTCATTTAGCGACTTTCATTTCACCAAAAAGATGGAAACATCCAAAAAAAAGGGACATTTCTTAATAAAAAAACAAGTACAATCTTAACAATGTTATGCCTTAACTTATCATTTGTACGTGTTGCACAAAATATTCAGTAAGAGGCAATAATATTAAAGTTGAACTTAAGTGTCTTCAGGTATTATAAACATTTTATTATGAAAAAATATTTTGTCAATGGACATACAATTGTTCATTTTAAAGTTGGATAAATATAATGATACTGACACAAACAGATTAAAATATTTATCCATTTAACATGTTTTGTGGAACCAACCAACCCCCCCCCCTCAAAAAAAAAGTTTTTCCGTCAGTTGTGACAAAAACTGTAATTTTATTAATCCACTCTTTTCTTTTCTTTTTAGTCACAAGACAAACACTGAACTGAAGAACAAGTGTTTTTTCCATGAATGTATTTTAATATTTAAATGTTTTTTTGCACTAAAACAGAAAAAAAAGTAGTTGTCAATATTCATAGGTTATTATACTGTTATACAGGGAGTATTAAAAAACAATAAAGTAGACTGAAAAGTATCCATCAATTTACAAAAGAATATTTGGTAACACTTTACATTATAGACCATTAATACGGTGATAATTCTATGGTCATTTTCATGTAATTTCAGGGTAAAAAACTTTTGTAACTGTTTATTACAGCTAACAGATTGTTAATAAGCTGTTAATTCAGCTGAAACTTATGCAAACATGTCAGTTAGTGTTTAAACAAGGGAAAAGCAGACGGTAACCATGGTAACCAATAATGGTTAGCCAGCCTGTTCAAGTTTGCTATTATATATCAACCTAGTAGTAGCAACTATGTTAGCATACAGTAAGCTAGTGTGTTGAAGATAGATGGAACAACAGGAACATTTCAGATAATTTCACTGTCTGGTCAAATTACATCAAAATTAACATGTTATTAACGATCTGTTCACATTCAGCTAATGCTAACGTGAGCACTAGGTTAATGCCAATGCTCCACTAGGGTAATGGTAGCACTTGGCTAATGCTAATGGGAGCACAAGGCGAATACGAGTAGTTGATTGATGCTAATGCTAGCACTTGGCTAATGCTAATGTGAGCACTTAGGTAACAATAATGCTAGCACTAGACTAATGCTTGCACTTCGCTAATCCTAATGCTCACACTAGGCTGATGCTAACTCTTGGGTTATTCGAGCACTAGGTTAATGCTAATGCTAGTGAAGGAAATTGTGAGTCGTATTGTCTGATGATTCTGATCCACAATGACTCTCCACAACACTAGCACTAGGCTGATGCTAGCACTTGGATAATTCTAGCATTAGGCTAATGTGAGCACACTGTTAATGCTGATGCTAGCATTAGGCTAACACATTGCCCAGTTTGGACAAACACGCTCAGTATACATACTATATTCACTTCCTTCTTGAGTCTGTTTGCTCGTACAAAATAAAATGTGAACGTTATAGATGAAAAATTCATGATAATTGCAATTAATCTAAATTAATCCTCAGAAACCCTGTGATTAGTCTGATTAAAAAGTGCAACAATTTGACAGCAAGAGGTCCAGACCAACATACACAAAGACGTTTCAGGTTAAATATGGTGGATACTTTTCCAGAGCGTGTGCTTTTATTTTGAAACTCCCTGTAGTTTAAACTTTTTTCCAGGTTTTGACAGCCACGAGTTTGAGGAAGGTAATTAAGGTGCTTTAAACTCACACCGTGTTGAAAGAGTGAAGCGTTGAACCACCACCTGGAGCTTCAGGAAGTCTACATGGAGGCGGAGCCTGTCTGAATCCTGCGTCCTGATTGGCTGCTCACAATGCCTCTTTTCCTGGCCGCTCTCCACTGATCAGATGAATGAAGCAGACAGAGGAGGAGATGACGGCCGCCGGGAGTCGACTGTAGAAGGAGAACAGAGTGGAGGAGGAGGGTTATTATTATGTTAAAAACCTGCACATTTCTATTATGTTTACAGGGTTCACATTCATTTGTATTAGAAATAAAACAAAAATTTGTAAAAAAAAAAAAAAAATTTACAAAATAAGGAAAAAATGTGCAAACATGAGCATCAAAATGAGTAAAAACTATACAGTATATTTGCTACAAAAATGTGTGAAAATGAATAAAACAAGACAAAATGAATACAAAAAATGAACTAAATAGGCAAGAAAATGGACAAAAATAAGTGTAAATAAGTATCACAATGAAGATAGACAGACGCACAGTTGACGTGAATAAAAACAAATTAAATAGTAAAACCTGGATATAAAATGACCTAAAATACTGTAAAAACAGGCTGATCAGTAGATTAATTATTGAATATATTGACCGGTTTAAAGATCTGCAGATGAAGCGTGTGCTGTGGGCGTGGCCAGACCTCGGACACGTGTGGACGGAGGAAGAAATGATGTGTTCAGACAAATATCTGCTGGTGGTCGATGGTGTGTGAGTGATCAGAACCACAGCGACTGGGCAGTGTTTGTTGGTTCAGGAGTCATTATCCAGGAGTCATTATCCAGGAGTCATTATCCAGGAGTCATTATCCAGGAGTGGACGCACGTGGAAGAAGCAGCTTTTAACCTTTTCCATCCGTGGTGCGTTCGCTGGCACTGTGTTTACGCTACACTTCATATGTGGACACGCCCCCTGCTGCTAGAAAAGCATCTGTTCTGGGTTCATTCACACCTGGATGTAGAACTGGCGACTAGTAATCAGACCCCCCAGTGTTAACAGGCCCCCCCACCCCCCCACCCTGCAGGCCTGACTTTAAACCCCAGTCTTAACAGACTCCAGTCCGGTCTAGTCCGGTCCAGGTTCCAGTGCTGACCTACATCCACTGCAGGTCTAACACTGACTTGTGCCGTGTTTCCATGACATGGTACCAACTCGACTCATGATGAAAAAGGACCTGGTACTGGTACTGGTACTGGTAACACTGGGCGATTTATCGAGATGTTTTATGAAATTGAGAAAGAAAGTCATATCAAATATCTCCAGGTAATGCTCTAAATGAAAAACATTTGTCCACTCTGTTTCCTCCTCCACTGTGTCCATTTCTACCCATTTAACCTTAAACTTGTACAGTAAAAGGAGCACTGCAGCTTTAAAATATCCTTAAAATAATCGCCTTTAAACAAATGGCGGCGAAGCTTCGACATAAACAGATGTGATTTTAATTGTTGAGCGGCGCTGATCCGTTTTTGTGTCTGCTGCTTTCATTGCATGGTGGTTTTTTCCAAGCTGTCGTGATTTTTCCGTCTTCACAAAGCCCTTAATGGTATTTTGAAGCCCCTTTGGCTTCTGGACTGTGTGTTGTAAGACGCTCAGAAACTATCAATTATCATCACAGGCGTCTTCGTGGAGCGCTGGTGAGTCCGAGTTGTAACAGAAGCGTCGCCCGCCTCCAGCTGGCGTTTATGCTCTGCCTATGCGTCCGACAGACCCCGTTTTTGCAGAGTTTCACTGCCGATAAACAGCTGCTGCGTTTCAGCGCTTTAGTAAAAACAGCCTGTGATAAAAGTTACTGAAAAACAAGGGCTGTCAAAACTCCTACAGGCGTCCTCAAAATGATTTATACCCCTGATATTTTATGTGACTTTTTGTTTTTATCATAAACAGAAGGAAAAACAACTAATTATATTTCGATTTTTTTTTTTTTTTTCAGGAGTATTTTTTTAGTGGATTTCCAACCCTAGGTTTACTCAGTCCAATATCTTTTCTCAATCGTCAATAGAGTCATTTTTTTCTGGATAATGGTTCCTCTAAGGCCACGGTTCTCAAACTGGGGTCCGCGGACCCCTAGGGGGACGTGGCGCATGTCCAGGGGGTACGCGAAATTATTCACAGTTTTGTTTTTGGTTTTTTTAGTTTTTGTTTCGTTTTTTTGCTGTTTTATTTTGAAATGCGCAAGTTTTATTTTGTAGCGAGCGGGCGGAAGTAACAGCGCTGTTTGACGCTAGCTTGACTAAATTGAGACGGAGCGAGTCACAGGCTATTTTTAGCCACCCTGCAGCGAACATGGATCGATTTTTGTGTCCGCCAAGTTCCTCAAGAAGTGGTAAAAGAAATGACAATGAAAATGACAATGACAAAAACAAACGCCCTAACCCTAAAAAGAGAAAGTACATTGATAGTTATATTGAGTTTGACAAGATCATCCCTCTCATTAAGTCTCTGTCTGTCTGTCTGTCTGTCTGTCTGTCACACACACACACACACACACGGTTTTGTGTGTCTTTTGTTCCGTTTATTATTTTAAAATTATTTAAAATTTTTGTTTCTGAAGTGCTCATTTATATTATAATACCTGAAAATGTGGCTGGTTTGCACAAAAGCACTATTAAAAAAGGTTATCATTGTTTCATAATAATCATTGTTGAAGTGGTTTTTTATCATTTTCAGTATCGCGAGGATGAGGGGGGACATGGAAAAATTTCACCCCTCCAAGGGGGACCTGGGCCAAAAAAGTTTGAGAACCCCTGCTCTAAAGCACAGGTGTCAAACTCCAGTCCTCGAGGGCCGGTGTCCTACATGTTTTAGATATTTCTCTCTTCCATGTGATTCAGTTTAACCCTTTAACTTCTGAGAACTAACAAAGTAATTGGTAACATGAGCAAAGTAAAGACACAAATGGCAGAAAATCAAAGAAAAATTAAAAAATTAAAAGAACCAAAAATGTAGAAAAATAAACAAAATGAACAAAAACTAATAAATATTTACAAAATGACAAATAATGTGGACAATTTTTGGAAAATTACTAAAGAAAAAAAAACTAGTTTGACATTTGGTCACAGCAAAAATGGTGACATTTTTCTGAATATTTAAACTAAATCATCCATTCAGAATGCATCAGCGCTGACAAGTAAAGAGTTAATAATCAGCTCCTCATCAGATTGATAATGATGCAATGGCCTCCAGGTGGAATGGAAAAGGGAAACATCTAAAACATGCAGGACCCCGGCCCTCGAGGACCGCACTTTGACACCCCTGCTCTAAAGCCTCATTTATACCCTTCGTTAATTTCGGAAGCTGTCGTTTCATCCGGTTCCAGAGGTAGTTTCCCTGCCCGCCTCAGGATTGATTTAAAGTGCTTTTATTGGATTTGAAGTCTTAATAGTTGTGGCCTGGTTTATTTATCAGCTCTGCTTTTAACATATGAGCCCACTCGGACCCACAGATAGTAAGATTTTAATTGTTCCTAGAGTTCGCAGTAAAACATTTTCATTCTGCCTCATTCGGTTTTTATTTCCCCAAACTATGGAACAGTCGACCTGATGTCCACTGACACTGTTCAGATTTTTAAGGTTAAACTGAAAACCTACCTTTTTAACTTAGCCTTAAGTTAAATATAGTCACATATAGTTGACATCAAAATCACACCATTTGGATGAACATTGAAAAGTTTCAATATTGTCGTCTTGGGTCACACACATGCACTAAATAGTCTAGTATATGTCTGCAAGACTGGAATATGTACTGATCTGAAGCAATGTTGACTCCCCCTCTGTGGGGTTAAAAGATATAAAAAATAAATAAATGAATAAATACATGAATAAAATAAGTGAATGAATAGAAAAATAAAATAAATAAAATAAAAAATAAGAACAAAATGCAGACAACTTAGAAAAAGGAAAGAAAAAAAAGGAAGAAATAAGAAAGGGAAAAGAAGAAGGAAGGGAGGAAAAAAGAAAAAACAAACAAAAAAAACCTCTGTTACCTACTTTCCTATCTGCTCATTTGTTTTTAGTTTTGTTTTGTTTTGTTTATTGTATATATGTCTATGTTTAGTACTTCAGTTATTGATTATTGGTATTGTTATAATTATTAATTATGTAATAATTATTGTTATTATTTTATTTATCATCATTTTTGTACTATGCACTATATTACTATAAGATGAATTTAGGTTGTTGGGGAAGTGAAGAAGGGGTAGAATTAAATAAGCTTATGCTTCATCCTACTCCTTTTCGGACATGTCATTGTTATTATTATTATTGTTGTATTGATTATTGTTGCACTTTGCACATGTTCGAAATAAATCATTCAAATCAAAAAATCAAATCAAATCAAACTGTTAGCACCGAAATGATTAGGGCATGTCTTTTCTACCGACAGGAAACACTATTTTTAGACCCCTCTGCCTTAAAGTGAATTATTTGGCGGGCCGCTTTTGGCCCCTGGGCCACATGTTTGACACCTGTGCTGTAAAAAAGATCAACTAAAGACACGCAAAAGAGTCTTTAGGATAATTAGATTTTCTCTTATCTGATGGTAGGCCACAGTTAAAGCACCTTGTCATTACTATATTACTGGAATAAATAATGTGGATTATAGAGCAACTGCTGACAAGGGTTAATATAGAGGCAGTAAATGAAAATCCCATAATGAAGCCTGAGATTTGACTTAAAAGGAGGTGATTCTTACCTGACAGGCCTCAGTAGTTGATCATCCTTTTGATTGCTTCAAAGCATTTCCACTTGTCTGGGATGTAGAAAGGTTCAAAGATGTGAGGGAAGGGGGTGTCGTAACCACAGACCCTGCTGATGGGAGCCTCCAGGTTCAGAAAACACTCCTCCTGCAGAAAAGAAAAAAACACATAAAAACTTCATTTACTCAGGTATGAAAGACAAGATGATAACATGTTCAGACGGCGGAGGCTCAAATTCTTAAAGGAATGACAAGTTGCTTTTTTTTTTGTAATAGAATTGGTTTGTTTCCCCATATTTACCTGTGGTCCCATTCACTGAAAATGTTCCGTTTGGGTCTAAATACTTCATTCAGAATCTGCTTTTGTTCACATTCTCTTCTGTAAAAACTACATCTTTTTTTAGCTTTTTTTATGCTGCAGTTTTACAACCTTTTCTTGTTCATTCTAGGCTCTTTTTTTTTTACAGTGTGAATTACAACTCTCGACTCAAGTGTAAAACAAATCAGCGCTGGTGTGTCTGCGTTGACCTCTGACCTCCTCCCATGGAGACTGAGCACAACACTCCAAACAGGACAAACCCCCGCTGACTGCACACACAGACCTGCAGTACCCTGTAGTACCCTTTTCCACAGACCTGCAGTACCCTGGAGTACCCTTTTCCAGTAACCAAGAGTAACCTTTTCTACAGACAAAGACCTATAGTACCCTTTACCACAGACACAGACCTGCAGTACCCTTTTTCATAGCAACAAAAGTACCCTTTTCCATACAGACCCGCCGCCAGCTCAAACCTCAGTCAAAACCCGTTAACAATAGAAACCTGGTCGGCGTTTCCTTTCTGCACACTTGCCCCGACACATTTTAACTTGTTTCTGTGACATTGATGGAATCACAAACTCAGCCGTCCGTATAATCCCGCGCTACGAGCCCTGCCGTTGGCTGCCGTCGAGTAGCGTGGCGTTGGGCAGGGCCGGACATGCATCGATTGGAAAACGTGGCAGAGTTCAGCCCAGTGTCAGACCTTTGTGCTGTAACAAGTTCTTCTATAGACCGTAAAAATAAAAGCCAGCGACACAAAAGGCCGAAACAGGGACGAGTGGAGCGGACGTTTGCTGCCACCACGGCTTCGGCTGCGCAACACCCAGAGTGGAGGACAGACTTTGGTTTGGGTTCAGAAAGTCCAAGGAGGAGACTCAGTGATGGAGGTTGGAATGAAAATCTATTGACGTTGGCACGAGACGACATTCTTGCTACAGGTGACGTGAAAACCCACTAATCTGTTTCCCTTTTTCTGCGTAAGTTTACTTAAGCCTTAAGCCGTGGACACGTGTTAGCTTTGGCTCGGGGCTTGGCGTTTGTGAGTTGAAGAATCTGGTGGTTTGACTGTATATCTACTTCGATAACTACAGGCTGGAGTCGGCTCCAAAACAACAATGAAATATCTGCAGTTTTGGGGGGAAAAACTGAATCGACTAAACAAAACGTTGCAGCTCTTACTTGCCCTGTTTACATGAGAGTTTTTATTACTGTTTAATTCTGAATAAAAGTGAATTCATCTTTCAGATGAAGCATGTAAACAACTAATTCCAGTTTGAAATGATAATTCACAATGAAACTGATTTCAGAAACTGCCTAATCTCGCCCCTATTTGTCTGAAGTTTCTATGACGACCTGTCCTTGAATTAGAGCCAATAATGTGATTTTGACACATTGACTCTGTACATTTAACTCTTTTTCTCTGCTCCCAAAAACTCTCTGCACCTCTCTCTCTCTCTGCCCTGCCCAAAACACTTCTCATTGTCTATTCCACAACATTATGTTTCCAACATTAGTTCAGAATAATACAAAAATGACATCTATGATAATGCTGTGTTTTGATCCCATTTTATTCCTTATAGGACTCAATAATTACAACGTGATAAGAATGAAATATGAACTACATAAGAGCGCAGTTCAATAAATGCCAGAATAACCGCGTTCACAACTTCCCGTTCATTTGGCAAAAGTGAACGAGTCGTTCACGTTCGTCAAAAATATGATATCGTTTGTGAACGATCGCTCAATGAACTCGTTCAGGTACAACACTGATATACACCTTCAGTAACCTGTGGGACACCTTCAGTAACCCGTGGGACACCTTCAGTAACCCGTGGAACACCTTCAGTAACCCGTGGGACATCTTCAGTAACCCGTGGGACACCTTCAGTAACCCGTGGGACACCTTCAGTAACCCGTGGGACACCTTCAGTAACCTGTGGGACACCTTCAGTAACCTGTGGGACACCTTCAGTAACCCGTGGGACACCTTCAGTAACCCGTGGGACATCTTCAGTAACCCGTGCGACACCTTCAGTAACCCGTGGAACACCTTCAGTAACCTGTGCTTGTAGGAGGTGGAAGCGTTCTCCATGTCCACCCTCCAGACTGACCCTGTGACAGACCAGCGCTCAGACAGGAGCTGCTCTTTTGTCTGGATCACAGCTGTAATCTCCTCTGGATACATTTACTGGAAGTGGGAGAAAAGTACAGTAGTCTAGTTTTTCCTGTCACCACAGCTGGACGGTCAACGGCCACACAACTCAGATTACATTCAAATCAGTGTTTTTCTTCTGGGAAAGTGCATCATTATATGTAATATACTTGAATATAAATATGTCAGGACAGCAGCAGTAAAACGCTGGTATCTTGCAGTGAAGTGGAATTTAAAAATACTTTTACTGCAGAGGCTTAGAGCTCCTCCGGTGATGATACCGGAGCGCTGTCAGACAAAAATCCCAGTTTGTCAGAAACACCCACAGATTGGAGGTTAGAGTCGCACCACAGGGGCCGAGAGGTGCCAATATCACCGGCTGGATTGGCTAAAGACGATAAGGCCGAGCCTACGCAGCGGCTCTGTGTCGACTGAGAAAAGGCTGAAGGAAGTGAGAACGGTTTCAGCACAAAACCTCTGCTGGTGATAAACACGTCTATGAGTTACGACCTGAAACTGCTCTTATATCCCTGGCAGGTCACCAGCTAATACATTGGTTCCTTTCCTCATAAAAGTCAACAATAACCTCCTACATACACAGCAGTAAACCTTCATCCTAAATACTGGTTCCTGTTACAGCGTTTTATGTTCAACTTCACAACAAATACATTTTCCACTGTGTTGTTTTAACTCATAAAGACCCAGAGCTACTTTTGTGGTTACAACACAACAGTGTAACCTAAGCATCACTATTTCTTTATTTATTTATCACATTTTCTACACTATAAGGTGCACTGGATTATAAAGCGCATTAAGTGAAGTCAAAATCATGAAATAAAAAGTAAGAATCATGACATAAAGTGAAATTTTGAAATAAAAAGTCTAAATTATTAGATAGAAAGTCAAAATTCCAAGTCACTAAGCACAACCAGAATTAGTCCAGATATAAAGCTCTCTGGATTAGAAATTGTGCTGTCGTTTGTGGAGAAAATGAAAGTCTTTTAGTTGTGCCTTATAGTCTGTAAAATACGGTACTTTATTCCCCACAGGGTGAAGTGTCTTTTCCAAGGACACAATGGACTGACTAGGACAGAGTGGAATTTGAACCACCAACCCTTCGGTGAATGGAGGACCCTCTCTACCAGCTAAACCACGGCCGCCCCAAAGTATTTTTTTTTTTTTTATAGATTTATTTCGAATATGAATGTCAAAAAAAATAAAGAAGTAAACAAAATAAAGAAATAAAAATACAGCTGAAACAAATTTGACAAAAAACAAATACAAAAATACTACACATAAAACATATTCGAAAAGGAGTGTGAAGAAGCATAGCTTATGAACTCCCACCCCTTTTCCCTAGAAATTAATTACAACAATCATATGTAAACACACATTCATACATATATGCATACACATATATACATACATGTACACATATATCTTAGAATATCTTAGAATAATATCTTATAATAATAATATATAATATCTTATAATAATAATATATAATATCTTATAATAATAATAATATCTTATAATAATGTACCACTATATACACTTGTTATTTAAGTATTACATTTTTATACAATTATAATAAATGGTTCTTATTAATGAAACCATATAATATCTTTCAACTACATTATATATTATGACGTATTATAATAATCCATATATATTAGCTTATATATCCTAACATTTACAATAATTGACAACACCATTTTAACGATTAAACACATGATCTTTGTCCTCCATTTACTTATTAATATTTGTCACTTTTAGTCCACTATAGTACTGGTGGGCTGGTTTTTGGTGTGATGGATGAGTAGAGTTCCTATTAGACACATATTAAAACACAGGATCTGGGAATCCCCCGAAGATTCCTGCTCTTCCCTCATGTATGTAACAATGTGATGGATAAACAGCTGATGGTAACTGCAACGCTTCACAAAGAACAGAATATTTGTTCTGGAATATATAGAATATTTTATCTGGAAATAATTGGGTTTAGGTTTATTTTGTTTATCTGTTTGGACTTGAAGTGGAAGAACAAGAGTGAATGTTTAAAAGGTTCATATGTTCAGTTTATTTGATGATGACGTTGAGGGATCAAATACGGGTTTCTTCCTCATATTCCTTTTCCAGTGTGAATGAATGGTTTTGTAATGTGTTTTTTTTATTACATCCATTCTGTGAAATAACTAAATAAATAACCCCTCTGGTTCCATGTGAAAACTCAATAAAATACATTGATTTAGTAGCTTTTTTTAATTTGTGTGATGATCCAATAATCATATTGGTTCTTTTTAATCGGGTCAACTTCGTCAACTAAGCTGCAGAATTGTTTTGTTTTTTTACGTTATCATATGACGATGTCATATAATGCAATTATATGACATCTATCATCTATCATATTAGATTTTTATTTTGAAAAGTTGTCATTGTTCCATCTTCCACATTCATGAAAGGTTTGGTATGAATGTTATTTTCTTCTGAATAAATAATTAAGAATGAAAAAAACCATCATATAAACTTTGCTGTTGTTTTGTCTTGTTTCTCTATCCACAATGTCATGTAAATTTTTACTAACAAAAAACATAAGTAATTTTGTGTAATTTTATCGGCACCGGTTGTGTAATAGTCGTGGTTCTGCTCTGTTATTGATGAAAAAAAAAATTGATCTCTGCTCGTACGTCGCTCACTATTTTTATCGACTAATGGAAAAGGAAACATTTTTCTGTAAAAGCATTTGGAACGGGCTCCCGTTGAGTCTCTGGTGGTTTTTGCTGAGCTGTGAGGAGGAGAAAAAGGGAGAAAAGTTCCATCACCGTTTCTGTCTGTTCATCCCTGAGGTCCATGAAGGCATCGAACCTCCGGCCGCTCATCACACGCTCGCAGCCAGTGACACATTATTACATCATCACGACTGCAGCCAAGTTCTGACAACGAAAAACTGCCAAACCCCACTGACTTCCCTGCTCTTCCTCTCGCTCCAGAGGAGGGAAATGAAAACTGTCATGTGCTTTCAGAGTGATAATGTTTTTTTTTCACTTTTCACTCATTTTATTTCTATAGTGTTTTACATGAAGAACAATAAAAGCCAACACTGTCAAGTGAGTTCAATACTTTAGTGGATTTCAGTATATTTAAGGTGGTTTAATGTATTTCAGTATATTTAAGGTGGTTTAATGCATTTCAGTATATTTAAGGTGGTTTAATGCATTTCAGTATATTTAAGGTGGTTTAATGTATTTCAGTATATTTAAGGTGGTTTAATGTATTTCAGTATATTTAAGGTGGTTTCATGTATTTCAGTATATTTAAGGTGGTTTAATGCATTTCAGTATATTTAAGGTGGTTTCATGTATTTCAGTATATTTAAGGTGGTTTAATGTATTTCAGTATATTTAAGGTGGTTTAATGTATTTCAGTATATTTAAGGTGGTTTCATGTATTTCAGTATATTTAAGGTGGTTTCATGTATTTCAGTATATTTAAGGTGGTTCTAGTGTAATTTTTTGCTTTCCTTGTGCTCTAGCGATGACATCACCCACTGAAAAACAGGTAGATTTTGGTCTTTTCAGGGTTCTCTATCTAGAACTGGAAATCTCACATTTATGAGAACCCACATCCTGTGGAGAGGATACAAATACCTGCGTTTTAAAGTTTAAATGAAGTCTGTGCAACAAAGTATGGCGAAACAGTAGCTTTGGCAAAATAGGCAACTTTTTTGTCGGTTCCATTAAGAACGATTAGGTTTTATTTGGCATAATAATGCAAAATTCATACAACATATCAGAAATGATGAGACCACAGGTGTAATGTTTGGGCCAATTTGAAGAATTTTTCCTATTTTCTGCAAAATGTTCTAATGAATCGTTTGGGAATTATAGCCATGTACACACGGTTCACTTCATTTTGGATGGACATTTTTAACAGTTTTTTCGTATGTTATATGAATGTGCATCGGAATGTCACACTATTTCTGTGTAAGACTCACATTTTAGTGTTTTAGCATAATTTTTTTGGTCAATTTACTGCAGTGTGGGCCACATTTTATACAAAGTGTTTTGTATATAAGTCAGAAGAATAATAAAAATAAATCTGACAAACGATCATCTCCTGTGCTTTGCCAACGAATACAAAAATCTTTTAATAAATTAAAAAATACATACTATGGTGCACATGTACATCACAATGCTGAAGCTCAAACAGTATATTTTGCAGCTGTAGTGGGGGGGAACCTTGCACTCTGGCCGAGTTGTTGCATTGGATCATTGGAGCCTGTAGAAAATGCGAGATTAATTTCTACTAATGTGTTGTGGAAGTGGTTGAAATGAGTTGAAAGGAGCAGAAACAAAGCCTCCTAATTATTTGGAGCTGTTTTGGAAGTGTGTACTGGAATCTGTAAGTATGCTAATGCTAATGGTGTCAGTAGGTACTGCTGGGTGAATTAGTAAAACCCAGTTTCAAGTGGCGCAGACAGTCTACCACTGTAGAGGTTTGTGTCATGCTAACGCAGGCCACACCAATCAACACCCAGCAACATATATTATTATTATTACTATGGCCGTGAAGGGGGCCACCAAATGAACCTGTGACATCACAAATTACACTGTCTACTTTCAGACTTGAATGTATCCGGGGCAACACGTATTCAATTAATTAAATTGTAATGCATAACATCATTTCCCAAGTAACGGTAACAGAGATTCAGTTGTGGATAAAGTAATTAAGTAATTATTCCATTATTCGAAATGTGGCTGCGTTAGTAACGCTGTTATTCCCAACACTGACTGTAATCCACCATAGTACTGGAAAGTCACCCTCCAAATTAGAGCTGGGCAAAAAATCAAATTAGATTTAAAAGCGAGTTTTATGACAAAATCGATTCATATTTTAGGAAAATCGTGCAATCTGATTCCCCTCCACACGCACTTTTTTTCCTCGCAAAAAGAAAACCATGAACCAGGCTGCTTTCTGTAGTTGCACATCTGAAGCGAAAGCATCCAATGGGGGAGGGGGAGGGGTGTGTAGAACTCTTAGAAAAGGCAGAGACTAGCGCTGCCAGCGCAGCTTCTTCAAAATGTTCAACAAACACTGACTGAAAGCTTTTCTCGCGGCACACCTGATCGGTTCTGATTTTGACATATCGCAACCGCCCGTACCCGTCATGTTTAAACTCCGACCCGTTTTCCGACGAAAAAAAAAAAATCTGCACCCGAACAACCCGCTATAAATGAACCGAACCGAACCCGTATACGACACAGCACAACATTTTTAACCCGTTTCGTGAAAATTTGCGGTTCACCCACGGGTACCCGAACCCGTGCAGGACTCTGCACCTTATGATAAACATGGAGCACGATGTGGAGCGATAACAGACGCAATAACATCATATATCCAAAATATTGGTAACATGTTCAGGTTTATTAAAGTAGCTTGATTGATACTAAGGTTTTGTTTTATTTTGTCCTTACAAAGTAAAAATGTTACTAGTTTTATTTTTATCTTACTTTTGCACTACTACGTTTTTGCAATGTTTCTCATATAATATGAGTATTAATGTATATTGTTTTAGTTGTTAAAATATTTTAAGCTTTATTTTTTCCAACAAAATGTATCTTTTACACTATTTTTTTGCACAGTTTTTCCTGTAACAGTGGTGGATATGTCTGGACTTACTACAGTTCATGTAGACAAAGTCTCAGGTTGCAGTTGCACCTTTTGTACAACTGATTTATTATTTACAGTTATTTGTAGAAGTATTTTTGTTTTACATGTTATTTAATTAAAAAGAAGACGAAAGAAACCACGTTTCTAGTGTTTTCATTTTCATTTAGCCCACATTGGAAAAAATCGTATTGTGAATCGAGTTTTTTGGGAAAAAATCAGAGATTTTTTTAAAAGAGAAAATCGCCCAGCCCTACTCCAAATCTTGGATCATTTGGTGGAGTTGTGCAGGTGTTAGGCGTTCCACAGTCCCAGATTTGTTCAATTGTACATAGATTTTTTCCCCTTATGATTGACAATAGAAAGTCCAGACACAGACCCTGGTTCTGCAGAGTTCTGTGGTGCCGCTGAACGTGCGGTCGAAGCCACCTTACGCTGATCGTGTCTAACCAGTTGGCGTTCGAACCTTAGTCGATCTGATCTGGAAAAACTTAAAGCGACATTCCTTGGAAATCTTATCTCCTTCCATATGAAAAGCTCATCTAAAGTCGACGGCAGTTATTCCATAAAGGCGTCCTTCTGTTGCTCGTTTGCAGGACTTCCAATGCAGATCTGGTTTCGTGGTGACGGAAAAAACTATTTAAACAGCCACAAAAGCTCAGGTCCATCCATACAATCTGTTCCATATATGAAATATGGGCCAATTCAGACGACTGCAGAGTGTTGGTGTGCGACCAAAAATGGGATTTAATAAAATAAAAACTGCAAACACAGGTACATGCACTGGAAAAAAAATAGAAATCTGAGCCACTTTATTTGTCTCATATCAATAGTTGAAAAATATCTGGTCAGACTGAAAATCAGACAATAGATTTGAATGTGCTTTTATTGGTTTTTAAAGGTCGTAATGGTTTTAGCCCATTTTAATCTCGTCCAATAGTGGTTGGGAGAGATTATTGTAATCACTGTGTGTGTGTGTGTGTGTGTGTGTGAGACATATCATGCTATAACTAAATGAATACTTGAGATATCACCGTGAAATTATATGAACATATACATATAGTTAATGTGCATCGGTTGCAATGATCAATTTGAGTAAAGGTCAATGGTCAAGGTCACAATGAACTAAAAGGTCAAAATCACATTATTGGTTATAATTTAAGAACACAGGGTCACAGAACTTTCAGATTGGAATGAAGATTTATACAATTCTCATAATTGGTGTTATCACCAACGACCAATACTTTTTGAAATCTCTGGAGGTCAAAGGTACTTGTGTAACACTGTGTGTGTCAAACATAGACATATCACACTATAACTTAATCAATACTGGATATATTATCATAATATTACACACACTGACACATATATATACATGTAATGAAATTATTAATATGACAAAAGGTCAAAGGTCAAGGTCACATTTAGCAGAAAGGTCCAAATCAAATTATTGTCTAATTCAAGAATGGGTTGTCATAGAAACTTGAGATTGGAACAAAATAGGGACGAGATTAGACATTCTGTGAAAACTTGTTTGTGTTAGTTTATTTTTTCTTTATTTCAGTGGATTTTATCACATTTTGTCATTTCATTGTCATTGTATTTGTGTATTTTTGTATTTTAATCAATTTTAATTATTTAACAGCCCCCTTTTTTTTTTGTTTTTAATCAACACGTTCTTCATCGCTGGCAATAAAAATAATTAAATTAAATAAACGGACCTGTGACTGAGACGTGTCGACATCACTGACAACAAATTCGTAGCCAAGTGTGATTCATGACTGAATGAGGAGCCCTTTGCCATCGTTCTAATTACATCTATTTTTACCCACTGGGATCATTAAGCTCAGGATGTGCTGTGTGTTTGTGTTTGCCCCCCCCCCTTTAGTACACACACCTCCTCAGGTCGTCACACTTCTCGCACACAAAGCATCGTACGTTCGTCTTCACGCTCACGGACCGGTACCTGCAGCCGTAAAACCCACGGTCCTGCTCGGCCGTGGCTTCTCTTTTGGCTGAAACGGCCGGTGAGTCATCGGCCTCATTTCCATGTTTCCACACATTGTGTACGGGTGATGTCAGCCGTTAGTGTGTCCATGTGTACGTTTCACAGACTGGACTGGAGGGTCACACTGGAAAAAAACTATTAGAAGTGGAAGTACCTGTGTACAAGTACTTCCTTTACTGTACTGAAGTACAGTTTTAACTTATCTGTCCTGTACTGGAGTATTTATTTTTCTGACTTTTTTACTTTTACTCCCTACATTTTTGTATAAATATATGTGCTTTATATTTTGTACATTTTTAAATCCAAACGTATATCAGTTTTTATCTCACAATTTTTACGTTTTATCTTATCAAAATCATGAGATAAAAATATAAGATTACTATTATATCCTGTGTAGATAAATGTTCTTATTTCAGATATCAGCCAATATAGTGTTTATGGGGTTTTTTTTTCCTAAAAAAAAAAAAAAAAAAATCAGTATTGGCGTCTGCCCCAAAATCCAATAGCGGCCGGGCTCTATTTTCAAATGTGTCAAAACTGCTGCACATTAGGCTTAGTAAAAATGTTTTTGATGTATGAGTAAAAGTCCAGTCAGTCCATTGTGTCCTTGGGCAAGACACTTCACTCTCCTTGCCTCCAGTGTCATTCACACTGGTGTATGAATGCATATGAATGTTTGGTGGCGGTCAGAGGGGCTGTAGACGCAAAATGGCTGGCACGCTTCTTCTACATATGTAATTTACCACCACCAGAGCGAACATGTGAGAGTGAATGAATAATGGATCACTAATGTAAAGCACTTTGGGTGCCTTGAAAAGTGCTATAGAAATCTAATCCATTATTATTATTATTATTATTATTAAAACAGTCTGAGGAACATGCAAAGACAAAAGGAACTAGAAAAGCACAATGAAATCAGTTCTTCCTGTTCACATTTCCAACATATCCTGAAAATTTCATCAAAATCCGTCCATAAGTTTTCAAGTTACCTTGAACACAGACACACAGACAAACGCTGGCAAAAGCATAACCTCTTTGGTGAAGGTAATGATCCGGATCATATGTGTGATTTAATGCAAAACTGACATTATATACGTCTGTTTTTTGACATATAATAAATAGAACCAACACACAATGTATTCAATAACAATGAAGAACAACAATATTAATTAAATAACGTAAAAAAAGGAGGACCAGTGTTGACAAACCCAGAGTAACAGTTAATACCAGTGCAAACATGTTCTGGACAGATTTCCCAGAGTGCTTCACTCTGTCAACTCAAACCACACTAGCAAGTTTATACGCACATATGACATCGTTTTAATAACATTTATAAAGGGCTGCAGCTATTGAATATTTTTGTCATAGAATATTCTGTCGGCTGTGGTTCAGTTGGTAGAGTGGGTCGCCCAATGACCGAGAGGTTGGCGGTTCGCGTCCCGGCTCTGGCTGTCCACATGTCGAAGTGTCCTTGGGCAAGACACTGAACCCTGGCTTAGGCCCCCAGTAGGACTGACCTTTGACCTTAGAAATCTACTGGTGTATGAGTGTGTGTGTGAATGGGTGAATGAGAGGCTAATGGAAAGCGCTTTGAGCACCATGAAGGTGGAAAAGAACTATATAAATGCAGAACATTTACCATTTCTGTCATCAATTAATTGGATAAATTCCATTTTTGTTTATTTCTTTAACCAGATCAATTAATAAATGGATGGAGAAGGATGAGGTATTTTCAGAGGTGTGTGTGCAGACGTAGCCTAATAATTACACTATATGACTACATTTACTAAAAATAACTACAAGACAGTGAGCAATACACACACACACACACACACACACACACACACACTTCCATGTCTCATGAGGACCAAGTTTGTAATCAAGTAGCCATTGGCTAGCGAGTGCTCCAAAGACATCTTTTTTTAAATATGAAATACAAATTTGACTATTTTAATTAAATTAAAAAGAATAAAATAAAAAAGAATGAATAAAAATATTAATTTCAAAAATTAATATATAGAATAAAATAAATAAATAATGATTTAACAAAATACATACAAATAAATAAATAAATAAACCCATCTTCAAATGTTTGAAAAATACATGTTTCACTTTGCACCTGTTTCCCTCATGCTTTATGGGGACCACCGGAAAAAACTAATTAATGTATTTATAGGGCCACATCATTTCCATATTACTAATGGGGACCTTTATTATATTTAATCCTCGTGGGGACCTGAATTGTTGTCCCCATAGTGTCAGAGGTCCCCATGGTGTGACTGTATAAACACATTAATGTCCCCATAAAGATAGAAATATATATATATATACACACACACACACACTCACCTGGACTGTGGAGCTGATCTCAGCAGCAAAGCCTCCGGTCACCGGTGCCTCGTGGCTGATGAGCAAACGTCCAGTTTTCACCACAGACTGAAACATAAACAAACAGAACACTGTTAATGTCCCCGTGCGGCAGCGTCAGGTTCTGTTCTACATTCTATGTTCTAGTCCTGTGCTCTGGATGAAGCAGATCAATCTAACTGTAGAAGTGGGCGGGACATAAACTGGAGGAGAACTCAAGTCATCCAATCACAGACAACGAGTTCTATCAGTGATCAATAGGAACTAGACTGATATCTGGAACCATTCACATTTTCTAAACCAAGGGTTTCAAACATGCAGCCCGTGGGCCAACTGTGGCCTGTCAATGGTTCCAATGTGTCCCGTGGAATGAAGAGCTTATTAACCTATTAAATATTAAATTACTTCAGATTTTCTTCTCAATTTTTTCTTTGCTTATAAATGATGACAACTTCAAAATTTATGTCATTGCTTTACCGCAAAAAATAATATTAAATTATGAAAATATTGACATTTACAAACTATCCTGTAACAATAAAATGTGAAAAACCTGAACAAATGTGAACAACCTGAAATGTCTAAAGAAAATTAGACACAATTTGAACCATTTTCTGCTTCTGTTACTAAGACTTTAGTGTCTGTAGAACTGATCCATAATAAAACACATGGACTAATGAGAAACTGAAGCAGAATATTGGTAAAATTTACCTCATTTTCCTTATGAAATTTAACTTGTTTTGTGTTTGGACAATTTATTAAAGTATTTTCATAATTATTTTTTTTTTTGCAGTAAAACAATGACTAACGTGTAGTTGTCAGTTATAGGTTATTATATTTTCATTTAACTGGTCTGACCCATTGGAGATTAAATCAGGCTGAAAATGACGAAAATGAATTTGAGTCCTGATCTAAACCAGTCAAATATGGACCAATAGAAGGAAAGGAACATTTCTGTCCTAAAAGGGAAGTGAACTGAACAGCTGACCGCTACAGTTTGTCATACTTGAGGATTTTTGGTCAAAGAACAGACGAGTGAAAAGGCCAAGCTGAGAGACATGAGTAATTTATGAATAATAGCCTCATAATCCAGTTGCTATGGTCAAAATCATAGAATCACTATTGAAGTGGGTTACCTAGCAACAGACAAACAATAGGGACATGTTTCCATGGAGCTGAATTCCCTGCGCAGAAATGAACTGAACTAGATCAGAGGTTTAAGGTGTGTCTGTGTTCTTGTATTCCTATCTTTATGGAGACATTGGTGTGTTTACACAGTCACACCATGGGGACCTCTGACAACATGGTGACCAAATTCAGGTCCCCACGATGGTTAAATAGAAATGTAGCTGAAATCTGTGTGAAGTATGCAAATTTAAGCAAATGGCGTCCCAAGTGGTTTATTTTATTTTTCACTGAATTTAATAAAATGTTATTATTTTACTGAATTTGTGTAATATTTTTTAAATCACTGCTCCAGCCGTGATCTTTCACTGACCAACGCTGGACTGTCATGTGATCCACTGGCCTTTGACCAGAGCTACGTCAGCAAACCTTTCCTCCCGTTGTCCCAGTATTCTCTTTCCGTTCTCTTCAGTGACACATCTGACCAACTACATGGATGAGTTTCACACTAATGTGAAACTAATTCTGCATACTCATCCAATGACTGACTAATATCCTGTGTGGAAGGAAAAAGTAGTGGTGTCGAGGTTTTAGTCCTCACGACAACAGTTACTAGCCCCCTTAAGGGTCAGTGTTGGTGTTCACATTGTCAGGTTGGGAGTGAACGTCGACCAATATGGATATTTTGTGACCAACTGTAGGACCAAAGGTAGACTCTGGGACCGAGTGTAGGCCAAGGGAGGACTTTAGGACCAACTGTAGGACCAAATGGGGACTTAATTTGGGACCAAGTGATGCTAAACAGGCCAGTGTTTACATTACTCAGGTCCAAGGTTTGGCTGAGAAGCACAAATAACTGTGGGTGAGCTATAACTACCGTCTCACACTCCGTCCTGCTTCAGCAGAAATTAATCAGCACAGCGACACTGACGCTTTAATACACAGGTGTAAAAATGTGGTCTGTGGGCCAAATATAGCCCACACAAGGGTTTAATAATTAAATAAAATTATTAAAAATAAATAAAAAATAACTGATGGAAATATAATAAAACATTTTAAAAATTGTAAAAAAAAATCTGTGATGCGACTATTGCACACACGTACATTATAATATCGAAGTTCAAACACTATATTATGCAGCTGTAATTTTGATCCACTGGAGATCAAACTGAACTCAAATCAGTTCCACCCCTCCCTTATAGATTTATCATTTGATGTGATAATAAAGACGGTACATAAAATGCTGTGTTTACTGTGCCTGGGAATTTAGACAATCTCCTAAAAACCCCTACCAAACAATAAGGTGAGAGAGTTCAGTGTGTGCAAAAATCACTGATTATATCAATCATGTGACGCCATCTTCAGAAATATGGAAGTGAATAAGAAGACTGGAAGACAATAACAACAGTCGTTAGCATGTGGCGAAAAGGAATGAGATGAAGGCTGGAGCACAGGTCCATGTCTGGATGTGACATGCTGGCGTTGAGTTTGGCCTCAGCGCGATGACTCATAGGGCGAATAAACAGAGCAGCGTCACCCCAACCTTATGCTGATGATCCTCATCTTACACCCGACACACACACACACACACACACACACACACACACGTTTACATGTGTCATGAGGGCCAAGTTTGTAATCAAATAGACATTGGATAGTGAGTGTAAACCTTTATCTTTTGTCTTTTATAAAATAAAAATAATTATAAAATAGGCCCAATGTCTCTGTGTTCATCAGGTCCTCACAGCTGTGATGTCTTATCAACAAAAGGGAGTCATTCAATAGATGATCAAATCAATCCCTGTGTGTGTGTGTTTAAAACAGTGTGAATGGTATAGGAAGCCCCCAAAGCTCTTCTGTGGTAACATGTGACTGAATAAAAGTATGTAACTGTGTAATGATGTTACTGTGGTTAAAGATGTTAAATCATACGCACGAGGTTAGTGGTTCAAAGTAATATTGGATCAATTACTTCTTTGATCTGGATTAAAACTAAACTCAGTGAATCAATGTGTCAATCAATACATTCTGATTTTAGTGGCAGACTGGAAAAATAAACACATTTTAAAGAAATTGTTTACAAAGGCAAATTTCAACAAAGTGATACGTTCTGTGTCCAGTGCTTAGATCCATCTAATGAATCAATCAGAATTGAAATCTGTTAAGAAATGAGGGAGAAGAAAAGATTTTAGTGAATTGTGGACGACAATGACAGACGAAGCATGAGGGCAACTGCTCATCCCAGGGTGAGCTAATGATAATAATACTGTATTTTCTGGACTATAAGCTGCACCTGTATATAAGCTGCATCTGCTGTATTTTTGAAAATATATATATATAAAAAAAAAAACATACAAGCCGCAGATATCTATGTTGAAAAAGCATATAGTTTTGATTCTAATTCTGGTTAGTAGCGGCTTATAGTCCAGAAAATATGGTAGTAATAAAAATAATGATAAAAAATTTAAATTTAATTACATTTAAAAAATAAATTGAATTGAATAATTATCTAAAATGTATTGTCATTGTACACATGTTACAATGAAAGAAAATAAATATAAATGAATACAAAAACAAAACTTCCAAAATAAATACATAAAAAATAAATAATATTTTAAAATAATGTATAAATAAAAATTGTTTAAAAAAGAATAAAATAAATAAATAATGATTTCACAAAATGCATAAAAATAAATAATCTTCAAACCTTTGAAAAATAAATCTTTTGCTTTGCACCTGTTTCCCTCATGCTTTATGGGGACTTCCTGGAAAACAAATGAATGTATTTATAAGGCCACATCATTTCTATTTTACTTGTGGGGACCTGAATTTTGGTCGCCATAGTGTCAGAGGTCCCCATGGTGTGACTACGTAAACATATCAATGTCCCCGTAAAGATAGGAATACAAAACACACACCACTAACATAACAGCTGGGCCACCGTCTCCCCCAGGGTAGACCCCAGTGTCGTACTCGCTGCATCAGGAGTACATTCTTCAGATGCTTTTCACACAAAAGGAGCCTGAGCCGCTGTTTTTACAATATCGTGGGACAGAATTTCAGACACCGGGGCCAGAGAATAAAAACTGGCCACCCAGTTAATAGACCCGTCCCAAAACTCCATCTCCATCTTCATTCTGCACCCAATCTGGTACCAATCTGAAAGTTCTGTTCTTAACAATCATAAGTTATAACCCATAATGATCTTTTAGTTGATTGTGACCTTGACCTTTGACCTTTACTCAAATGGATCATTGCATCTGATGCGCATTAGCTACATGTATATGCCCATGTAATTTCATGGTGATATCTACAGTATTCATTGAGTTATGGCATGATATGTCTCTGTGGACACACACACACACACACACACTCACACACACACTCACACACACTCATTACAATAATTCCTCCCAACCAATGTTGGGTGAGATCAACTATGGCAGTGGTTCTCAAATGGGGGTACGCATGCTCCTGAGGGTACGTGGAGGTACTGCAGGGGGTATGTGAAGCTTTTCAAAATTCTTTTAAAAAATAAGTGCCATATTTTTTGCACAATAAGGCGCACTGGACTATAAGGTGCATTAAGTGAAAGTCAAAATTATGAGTTAAAAACTGACATGTTTGGATTTTTAAAAAACTGACACTGATTTTACAGCACTCTACCTCTTTTGTCGTACAAAAATATTTACTGGATACTGGACTAAAAATATGTTTCTAAGGGGGAACATCACTGAAAAAAGTTTGACAAACATTCATGACAGTCAAAGGCAGGAACACTAGACTTTTGAAAATATCATTAATGTTCCAGTAGAGTTCAGAAAACATCTTCATGATGGAATTTGCAGTTTTTTTTCAGTCAAACACAGATAAACCTTTAGTGTGGACATTATTTTATTTTACAAGTTCTTATCCTCTTATTGATATCAAGCAGACTGGTCCAGCCCACTCTGGGACTTTTTCAGCCCTTTTGACCTCGACATGTTTGGGCTACAGCCGCTGGTTTGGTTCAGAAACGGTCACTTACTGTTCTCATGTCATGGCCGCCGCATCACAGGAAGCAGTGACCCTTCAGAGTAAAGCGACCGCCTGTAGCCCAAACACATCAAGGTCAAACACCCAAGGATTTTACATCTGTCTGACAAAGAAGAAAAGATAAACTGGACAAGTTCTAGTCCAGTGTACTCTACTGCGGTGTACTCTACTGCGGTGTACTCTACTGCGGTGTAGCCTACTGCGGTGTACTCTACTGCGGTGTACTCTACTGCGGTGTACTCTACTGCGGTGTACTCTACTGCGGTGTACTCTACTGCGGTGTACTCTACTGCGGTGTACTCTACTGCGGTGTACTCTACTGCGGTGTACTCTACTGCGGTGTACTCTACTGCGGTGTACTCTACTGCGGTGTACTCTACTGCGGTGTAGCCTACTGCGGTGTAGCCTACTGCGGTGTAGTCTACTGCGGTGTACTCTACTGCGGTGTAGCCTACTGCGGTGTAGCCTACTGCGGTGTAGCCTACTGCGGTGTAGTCTACTGCGGTGTAGTCTACTGCGGTGTAGTATAGTCGACTCTACTGTAGTGTAATCCAGTCTAATCAACTGTAGTATAGTCAGTACAAAAAATATTACATATAAAAACAAGATGTTTGTTGAAATTTTGTTCTCTTTTATTTATTTTAATTTTTACATGTTTTTAAAAAATTTTTATATTTTATTTACCACTTAATTCCTTTTAATGCAGTAGTTTCTACCTTCCTGGGTGTGTTTCCAGGAGACGTAGCCCTTGGTTCTCATGGTGTGGTTTGCCCCCCCCCCCCCCCCATCATCATGTCGGTGACACCCAGACTCCCTTAAAGGGGGTAAAGCTGTAACGTTGAAGACAGCGGTGGAGCCACAGGAAGTGCGCTAAAGGCTGCATGAAGATGATCAGTTCCAGTGTCCAACAGCCAAATGACAGACTTCACGTGAGGAGCAGGCAGTTAAAACACGCCATGAATCTTTGAATAACACTGTGAGAAGACATGTTGGCGGAGGACGTCCTTGTTAGGGGTTTTTTCTACGACTGTTGTCCTTGTTTTCCAGCCTGGATTTGAGCCTCATGAGTTTATTACCGAGTGACTAGTGTGAAAAAAAGAGCATCTTCTTCCCAGATTGAGAAAGAAAAAGCTTTTATATGAGGTATGTTGACGTTCAGGAGCCACATTTGACCTTTTTACATGACTAATTATTCCTGTTTAATTCAGAATAAAGGTTAATTTATCTTTCAGATGAACCATGTAAACACTTAATAACAGATGGAAATTATAATTCACAATTAAACTGAATTCAGAGTAAAGTCACTGGTTAATTCTGATGTTAAAGAGGACATATGTGTGCACTACACCAGTAAACACAGTCCTCTGTGTGTCACACGCTTTGGTCCAAACCCCCCCCCACCACCACACACACACACACACACACACACACACACACACACACACACACACACCTAAAACACACACACACTCCATCAAAATGTGACAGGAAGAGAAAGTTTAGTCCTACGCCACCACTGAGGAGTCGTCCTCGACGATGGTTTCACTCCCTGTAATTGCGCGACCGCTGCAGGGTCCACACTCCTGCACCACCATGTGATCATGTGACCTCACTGACAAATGAGAGTGAAGACGGAGCTGGATGACTGAGATTAGCAGAGAAGATGGAAAGCTGAGGGAATGCCAGGGTAACACTGGGGGAATGTTGAGGGAACACCGGGTGGAACGCTGGGGGACAATGAAAACAGCAACGAAAAAGGCGACGTAAATAATGAAGATGATGATAATGCAGACGACAGTGATGAAGATGATGACACAGAAGGATGATAAAGACGAAGGCGATAAAGAAAATGATGCAAAAAAAAGTAGACGACGATGACGATGGTTCCACACACGATGTCTTCTCAATAGTTCACGTCATATCGGCCTTGAGCTAAAACAAAACAAAATAAAAAAACTCTCCGTCACTCTTCGGTGCCTGTCTCTCTCATTGTCTCTGTCAGTCATGACAGATGGAGGGAAAGTGTAGAAAGGGTGAGAGTGTAGAAATGAAAGTGTAGAACAGTCTGGGCTGTGGGCCAACGCGTCCTCAGAGGAGCCAGAAGAACCTCAGACAGAAATAACACCAAACATCCCATAAAGACCCATTAAAACCAATTCAACTCAATTACTCCCTGACACACAGACGCACACACTCTACCTTTGTGCCCTGGAGCAACGCTGGCGTTCACACACACACACACACACACACACACACACACACACTAAGTGTACATGCTGGTAGTTGATGACAGGCGTTAGCGAGTGCGGTGCAGGCTGCCACATGAGCGGCTGTAAAACCTCCAGCAGTGATTTAAAGGTCTATAAAACAGTGTACAACATAACAACTGGTGGCCAGTGCAACAAGCCCCGCCCCCCTCGCAAAAATTTGGCCTGATTGGCCCCATGTTGTAATTGGTCCAGTGGTTTTTGCGTGCACCTGCTCAGACAAACAAACTGAACAACAAGTGGTGCCCGGCACAACAAACCCCGCCCCCCTTCCACACCATGGCTGTTCACTATATAGACCCTCTGTAGTTCACTATATAGACCCTCTATAGTTCACGATATAGACCCTCTATAGTTCACGATATACACCCTCTATAGTTCACTATATAGACCCTCTATAGTTCACTATATAGACCCTCTATAGTTCACTATATAGACCCTCTGTAGTCCACTATATAGACCCTCTATAGTTCACGATATACACCCTCTATAGTTCACTATATAGACCCTCTATAGTTCACTATATAGACCCTCTATAGTTCACTATATAGACCCTCTATAGTTCACTATATAGACCCTCTATAGTTCACTATATAGACCCTCTATAGTTCACTATATAGACCCTCTATAGTTCACTATATAGACCCTCTATAGTTCACTATATAGACCCTCTGTAGTTCACTATATAGACCCTCTGTAGTCCACTATATAGACCCTCTGTAGTTCACTATATAGACCCTCTATAGTCCACGATATACACCCTCTATAGTCCACGATATAGACCCTCTATAGTCCACGATATACACCCTCTATAGTCCACGATATAGACCCTCTATATAGATTAATGAATATGTATGTTGATTAGGACCCCAAAAACACTGATGAAGGTGGAATCAGACGTTTCCATGGGAACGTCTGTCAAACGTGCGGCAGGAACACGATTGAGTCAAAGATAAGAGTTTTTAGTTGTGAGTTTTGGCGAAGGTTGAAAGGGAAAACAGCCTTGTTATTTTGACTGAAGGCTGATTACCCCCCCCCCCCCCCCCCTTCAGATCCATTATTACACAGAGAAGCTTTGGCTGCAGTTTAGACTCATTATGAGGGAATCCACCATCAACGTACAATCAGGATATGTGTTTACTGCATATAAAGACACATCTGACTCAACTGATAAAAGCTGAAAACTACACAGACATCCTTTAAGACAGGTTTTTAAAGTGTGACGGTGAACTGAAGCCCAAAAGACCCCCCCCCCCCCCCCCCCCCCCCCCCCCCCCAGCATCACCAACAACAACGAGAACAAGAACTGGGCAAAAAAAAATTAAGAAATGTATTATAATAATTTAAACAAGAAGAAAAAGAAAATAAATCAAACCTACAAGATAAGGACAAAATCATGATCACAACAGGACATCACAAACAGCCCAGACAATACAAATTATATTTGTTTATTTTGTCTCGTGTGGTGCCCTCGGGTGCCCCTCCCCCCCAGGGAAAACCCGCCTCACTATTTAAAAACCACAGATCCATTATTACACAGTGAAGCTTTGGCTGGAGTTAAGGCTCATTATCATGGAATCCACCATTAACGTATGATCAGGATCTGTGTTTACTGCAAACAAAGCCTGACTGGGATCATTACAGGACATGTGACTCAACTTTTAAAAGCTGAAACCACCGTGTCATCCTTTAAGCGCCGTTACACAATGCCATAAACACACAAGGACACGCGAGCGTGGAGTCAAACCCTGATAAAAGCTGAGTTTTATCCAGATCTGAGCACATTCTGTGTGACAACTACAACACAAACTAAAACACTCAAGGCCTCTTCAGTCTATTCTGGGAAAAAAATATGAGCTTTTCTTCATGGTTATCGGTCTGGATTAGAACTGACTACGTTCCAACAATCAGGCGTCGCTTTTCCATCAGACACGTCCAAATACATCTGTAACTGTATTTACTAAATGTCCAGCCTTTAAAAAAACTAAAATATATTTATCTATATACTATCAATATATTACTGCCTGAAAGTGAACATGAAATATATATGTATATAATATACAGAAAAATATATTGTGTTAATATATTAAATATAGTTAAAAATACACAAGGAAGCTCCACTTTCCATATATTGAGACAAATATAACAATATATGTACTATATATATGTTAATATATATTGGAAATACATTTAATATGGATGTGCGCACACACACACATATATATATATATATATATATATATATATATATATATATATATATATATATATATATATATATATATATATATATATATATATATATATATATATATATATATATATATGTGTGTGTGAATATATATATATATATATTCACACACCGTATTTTTTGGACTATAAGGTGGACTTAAAAGACTTTTCTCCAACAATGACAGTGTGCCTTCTAATCCCGAGCACTTTACATGTCGATTAATTCTGGTTGCGCTTAGTGACTTGGAATTTTACATTTTTATCTCATGATTGACATTTAACTTAAAATTCTGACTTTTTTCAAGTTTGATTTTTCAGAATAAGAGTGCGTTTAGTTCCGTGTTCAAGCTCAACAAGGTTAGCAGTTATTGTGGCTGTTTATCTTTGCTTAATGCGCCTTATAATCCAGCGCGATTTATAGTGTAGAAAATAATGGTATATGTTTTTTTAATTCCTTAATTTTAGTTCATTTTTGCACATTAATAGTAATATCATCATACTGTTTCTTCAGGTTGTAGCTTATTTTGTTAATGAGTTATGTTGTTGGTTTAGTCTTTTGTTCATTCTGTTGATAAATTTATTATTGTTTTTTTTAGGTGTTAAAAAGAAGGTGGCTTTTTAAAAACAAACACAAAAATATATACTACTAGTACCGGGCTTGAATTCAAGTCGTTGTCGTTGTTCAGTTTATTCCAGTTACAGTTGGTCTCCATTCATCTAAACCTGTCTGGTTCTTTTTTGTCTTTTTCTGTTTTTCCTCCAGTTTTGAGCCAAACACTAAAAATATTAAAACCAGTGAAGAAAAGCAACAAAGTCAGAGCAGCTTTAATGAATCTGAAAACAGACTCCTATTCACATTACGTCGGGGAGGTTAAAGGGTTAATAAACTCTAATAATAGCTCTGAAAGCTAACCGTACTGTCATAATAGTGTAATGACATTTGATTATTTAATAGCAGAAATAATTCTGACTTCTTTGTCCTAGTTTGTCTAAAGGAAACTCCTGCATAATATATGAATACATGTGGTTTTTATTCTTTTTAACAACTGTTAGAAGTTATAAAACATAATCTTCACTTTTATGCTGTTTGTTTTCCTCTTCCTTCTTCTTCTTATGAGGTTCATTTCAGTTTATGTAATTTGCACGTATTCATAGAAGGATCAAAAGTTTGTAAAAATGTAAAAAAAAAAAAAAAAAAGTAATGTGGTCAGAAAAAAAAAATAAACAGAATGAACAAAAGGAGCAAGTGATCAAAGAAATGAAGACTTAAACAACAAAATAGTAACTATCATGAATAAAATGAGGCACAAACTGAATGAAATTGAAGAAAATATTAACAATTAGAATCAAAATTTAGTAAAATAAAAATATGCAACAAAGTGAAGGAAATTGAATATTATATGTGAGTTAAATGTATATGAATATTATATGTGTTATTATTATTTATCATTATTATTATTTTAATTCAACATGTGGAAAAAATAAACAACAAAGTGGTCACTGGGTCCAGAGACGTCAGCGACGCTCCAGTCCAAAGTTCTGGTAAGACTTTACTTTCCAGATCGTTAATAAGGAAGTAACTCTGTGGTCATTTCGATGTAATTTCATGGTTCCTTTGTAACTGCTTATTACAAGTAACAGATGACTAATAAGGTGGTAATTCTTCAGTGAAGCTCCGAAAAGGTAAATAGGAAAAGTTTTTACAAAGTACAGATGCTATGAAGCCGTGTTTGTAATTGTTCTGAATAATAGTGTTTGTATTCTGCCTTAGAACACTGAAGTAGAGACGCACAGTTGCAGATTAAACGTGGATCAGGTGGATGATGTGACGAAAAATAATATGTTAATTAAATTTTTTGCATATTATAAGGTAAACAAAGGAAGGAAAACGACAGTAAAACAGTTTTTAATCAGACATTAACCTGTTGATCTGGTCATTCATTGGCTGCTGTCACTGCACACATTATTGAACATTTATGTTAATGTGTTAGTATTAGCATAAAAAAAGATAAAAGTTAAATTAAAAGATAAGGTTTTACCTGCTGGCGTTCACGTTGTGCGGTGGGTGGAGATAATATAGACTATTAGTATAAATTACTACTGACATACTACCGTTATAAGCTATTAAATATCAACCTCGTAGACGTAGCTAGCAGTAGCAGCTATGTTAGCATACGTTAAGCTAGTGTTTGAAAGATATGTGGAACAACAGGAATCTTTCAGACAATGTCACTATCTGGTCACAAATTACATCAAAATTAACCTCTTATTAATGATCTGTTACTTGTAATAAGTGGTTATTAACATGAAATTACATCAAAATTACATTATTAACGATCCGTAATATAAAGTGTTACCAACCTTCCTTTGACTCTGCTCTGTTTGGACTTTTTAGAATAATAAGAGCAGAAAAATGTCGTCACCACACACTTATTATTTGTTAGCATTAAGTGTATTGTGCTAACTATCACAGCTCAGGAAAATGGACCATTTCTCGGCCTCCTTTGCAGTTTGTTTTTACACGTTTGAATGAATCTGGTGTGATCAGAACGGCAGACGCTGGACCGACCCAAGAGTCCGTCTGGTCTCAGAACAGCACGCCGGGTCTGGCTTTGACAAAACTGTGCGTCTGGATGATTTTTCAATACGTGTGCGTAGCTTCAGAGGATTTAAAGCCGCTTCTCTGCAGTGAGCGACACCGGCAAGAATCTGAGAAATGTCCAGCGTCGAGCTGTGGAATGTGAGCGTGAGTTACTGCCAGGAAGAAGAACGGAAAAGAAGTTAGAGGGAGACGGGGTAAAGGGTGGTAAGGTAGGGAGGGGGAGGTACAGGACGGATATAGCATTAAAGTAGAGGTCAACAATATTAGAAAAAAAACTGACATTGTGATTTTTTTTTTTTAAACTCTGCAATATATATTGCGATATGAAAAAATCCTGATGAGTAAATAACAGCCGTGTGGTGTCGACGCTAATGGTCAAAAAGATTAACGGTCGACACTGAACATACGTTTGACTGTCATCCTTCTGGAGCTGAAATAATTAAATAAAATAATTTTAAAAAATAAATAAATCAAATAAAAATAAATGTAAAAATTCAAATAAAATAACAATAATAAAAATGTAAAAAAAATAAATAACAATACACAAATTATTTATATATACATGAATAAAAATAAACCAGTAAAATAATAAAAATAAAACATTTAAAAGATAAAATAAGTTTAAAAAAATAAAAAAAAATAAAAATAATGACTAATTAAAACTGCAAGCAGTCTCAAAGGCCTCCGCCCTCCCTCGCGACCGCCTCCCAACATAAAGCCTGAGTCAAATTTCAGCCAAATCGGTGTTTGTATGCCTGATCTATCACCATTTTAGTAAAGGCTATTTTGTAGGGGGCGCTATAGTGCAAAATAACAATTTTGTATGACAAACAGGTGTAGACCTGAGAGATAGACGTCTGAGTGAAATTTGAGTCAAATCGGTGTTTGTATGTCCGAACTACAGTACATTACAGTACATTTCTAGGGGGGCGCTATAGCACAAAATCCGAATGTCTTTAGCTAAGTGAGAGCGTAGCAAAAAAAAACCCGATACAACTTTAAAAAAAATATTTGGATAACTTTTGATGTCCCACTTATCTCGATTGTGTTCACCGATATTTAGGTCATTTGGCCCAATGGCCAAGGAGGAGTTTGTTAAATTCCAATGACAGCGAAAATCCACAAGTCAACGTTTTTAAAATTTTCAATCCAAGATGTCGGACTTCCTGTTGGTTTATGGGCGTGGCCATTGTAATTTTTTTGGTTCATCATCATATGACGAACATGTGTACCGATTGTCATAACTCTAACTTCACTAGGGCGTGATCTGGCCTAATACAAACTATTTCACCATTTCTAGGGGGCGCTGTAGACACATTTCTTTACCGACTTTTACGAGACCTATAAATACTTGCAGCTTTTCACACTTCTGAAGTGTGTGCAAAATTTGGTGAGTTTTCATGCATGCAGGGGGTCAAATTAGAGGTCAAAGGGAAGAATGAGATCGAACTGCAGCAGTATCAATAGGCCTTGAGCCCGACGTGGGACGAGACGAAGGACTAACGAAGCTAAACTGCATCAGGATTCTGTCCATAAAGAATCGGCTAGTGTCCATTTTGTCAGAAAATGTAGTTTTAGTCTCAATCATCTAAATCATTTTAGTCTAGTTACAGTTGACCAAAATTCATAACATTTTAGTCGACAAAATCTAAAATCATTTTAGTCGACTAAAATAATTTTTTCCGACTGTCAAAGCATCTGTGTGATAAACAGGAGCCAAATGTGATGGAACGAACATTGGTAGAAACCAATAGCCTAGGATCTAGTCTGTCCCCAGTGGCCGCAAATGGTATTTGCTACGGGGAGACAGACTAGACAGCCTAGGATCTGAAAATCCCAACTGGGTCGGACCAATCAAATCGCGAGGGGCGGGATTGGAGCCCGCCCTGCCTCATGACGACACAAATACGACACGTAATGTTGTAGTCGCAGAGACGTAGCAGCTAGCACACCAAAGAGAAGAAGAAGGCGTAGCTGCTAGCTAGCACACATTGCCGTAACACCAGTTGCTAGCTGCTAGACAACATGGCTCATCACCAGGAACAACCATTCGAGCTGGCTTTGGCAGCAACGCTAGGTGATTTAAAATTACAGTTTTCCCTGCGAGAGGAGCAGAAAACGGCACTTAAGCTGTTTTTGCTAAGCTGCTGCACTCGTTTTGAGACTACATTCTGGTGTGTTCCTCCGGTGACGCTGTCTACGAAATCCATGTTCATCGCTCTGACTGGTTGGCTCTGACTGGTTACCCATCCAATAGCGTGGCGTTGTTAAAAGAGAAAACTTGACAGACAGCGGTTATCCCGCCCACAAATTCGCCTAGACTTTCTAGACTTTCCCCCGTAGCAAATGCAGTTTGCGGCCACTGGGGACAGTCTAGATCCTAGGCTAAGAAACCAACAGTCTAAGGGAAAAAGCTTCAACATGTAGAAAACCCTTCAGCTGTAAAATTACCATCATCGGCTTTTACTGCAGACTCAAGGTCCACATACAAAAAGACAGACATATGCACCCACATAATAAAAAAGAAAGAAGATAGGGATAAATAATAAAAACAACATTAAAACACACTCATAAAAGACACTTGTACCAGTGTCTCCACATAAACGACTGGTATCACACAGCACGAACAGCAGGGTTAATCAGCAGCAAAATAATTTGGTTACAAGAGCTATCCAATCTGCAGATAAAATTCATACATTACATAACCTTATCTAAAACGTGACAACTATCTCAAGTTGTGCAAATAAAACTAGTTTCCTCATAAACTCGGGAGTTAGAATTGATCTGTCTCTGTTAGCAGAAGTTTACAGCTTTAGAATGTCATCGTTTTACTGCCTCTCGGTGGGAATGATTATTATTTAATGGATTTTATTTATGACAAATAAAAAAATCCATTAAGCCTAAATGAAATAAAGTGACATTTTGGAAGGAAGCCAGCAGAGTTTGCAGCAGCAGCAGTTACGGGCGTCATCTGGTGGACATGTGCTTCTGCATTCTTATCACCATGAAACCAAGCCACAACAATGGGCCATTATTTACAAGACGTTGTCTTGGCTTTGGTAAAAACATTAACCTCATACTACTGGCTGTTGCAGAGATTAACCCGTCAATGACCTTTAACCTGATGAAACAGAAATATATGGCAATATATTAATAAATATAATGCATGACATAAAAAAGTATATTCCATACATAGAAAAGTAGTGCATATTATCTAATATACTGTAAAATATATTGACAAATATACAATTAAGGAATTAAAAAACATGCTATTATTTTCTGCACTATAAATCGTACTGGATTATAAGGTGCATTACGCAAAGATAAACAGCCACAATAACTCCCAACCTTGTTGAGCTATGACACAGAGCAAAAGAAACTGTCATTCTGTAAAATCAAACGTGAAAAAGTCCCAATTCTGAGATAAAAAGTCTATCATACGATAAATGGTTCTTAGGCTAGATTGAAAATGTTTCTGTTTGAGAAAACCTAGGGTCAGGTTAGTTAAAAACAGACTGAAGTCATAGTTCAGGCTAAGCTGCACTAGGAGATAGAAAGGTGGGTGAAGTACAGGCACTGAGTCCTCTCACTCTCTCTTATCCATCCATCTATAATATTTATTTGCATTTAGTTTTGTCCATTTTCTTTGTAAATGTTTTAATTAAAATCGATTTTTCAGAAATTTTGAAGCCAATATTTAGTTTTTACTCATTCTAATGCTTGTTTGTCCATTGTTGATCTCTCTCTCATCTGTATTTGTAATTTCTTAAACCTATCTTACATACCAAGTCTGTTCATGACTATTAGTAGTAGTTAAGATATGCACAATTATTTTAGTTCCACAGACCAATTCAATCTAAAGTGACCAGTAAAATACTATCACAATAATCCATAAATACTCACAACTCCAAATTTTTCTCTTCGTAAATGTTAATATTTTCACATATTTACACAAACAAAGTATAATTTTGTCAAAAAAACCATTATATAATCTGAACAAAACAAAGAATCAGACATTTTTTAGGAGATATTATTCTGCCTGATATTAAGTGTTTTCTCTGTTTGTAGACCCAGTGAGATTTGAAAATCTACAAATGATAAACAAAAGCCTAATATTGTTAAAATTCAGCTTATTGTTTCACTTTGTTCATGTTATTCACATTGTTTGAAAGGATCGTTTGTCGAAATAAACATTTTCAGTGTTCAGTTTTACTTCTTTGATTCTAAAATCTAGAGAAAGGTTTGGAGTTGACATTATATATTGTTATTATTTCAAAGGTTCGGTCCACTTCAGATTAGGGTTGTCAAAAAAATCGATTTTAGATACTAAATCGATATTGACCCTTGGTATCTAATTAGATACTAAGTTGCTGGAAAATCGATTTTTGTTTTTATGGCGCGTCGCCGCTTTTTTGTAGCGGGTAACGTTAAGAATTCTAAACAGGCATCAACGCGGTCAGCTCTGGCACAGCCGTAATGCCGGCGTGTAAGTTAAAGTCTCTTTTTTTCTCCAGCTGCCTCTGACAGCACACGGGATGACGCCAGTGCGACCACAGACCTATACACTATTTCTATAGGTCTGTGATTGGACCATCCGATGCAACTTTGCTTTTAAAGGCCTCGATATAGTCGAACATCTATGCGCGCGGGCGATAGCCAGGCGGTAGCGCATAGTATCACGTTACCACCACGGAGGTCACCGTGAGCATGTCAGCCTATCATTTTTGATGTGCGCGCCGCTAGTCCCGTATGGCAAGCCAAAGTGTTCACATAGCCACGCGTTGTCTTTATTATATCACGCGTTACAGAACAAGACAACGTGTGGCTATGTGAACACTTTGGCTTGCCATAGTCCCGCAAGGGGTCCGCGGTGGTCACATGATGCAATACACTGCCGCCCGCGCACATAATCGCTCGACCATAAAGAGTCTTGCAGTTAGCACTGCAGAAGGGCTTGAGCAAAAAGATAGGCCTACCTTAACTTGCCAAGAGATAGACATGCATTTATTCTGCACCCGCACTCACTACCTTTTTTTAGCAGTCCATGGAGGACATTTTAAAAGGAATCCCTCACATCTCCAGTATCGAAATTAGTATCGAGTATCGAGTATTATCCTTAGTATCGGTATCGAATTGGAAATTTTAGTATCGTGACAACACTACTTCAGATCAAATTTAGCTGAACGTGGCCCCTGAACCCCTGATCTAATATAACTGCGAGTTCAGTTAATGATGCCTGAAAAAGCCACTTATTCTTCACTTTTCTTCATTTTATTATTTGGGTTCAGACTAATGTAAGTTTTATCTGATTGTTTCTGAGAAGAAGACTGTTGAAAAAAAAAAAATTGTTTAGGAACTCCAGCTGATCCCGATCGCCCATCGTTCCCCTCAGGCCATTTGGTCGTAAAAAATAAAACAAAAAAAAGTGCTGCTCCAGAGTACAAAAATAGTTTGCTCTGTCATTTTAGCGCAGATGCATCTCTGTGGTGAGCTAAGTGTCGGAGATTGGCTTTCAGCATCATCAGCGCTTTGACGGCTGACGTTAAACATGCCTCTCCACGCTCTGGTTGCGCGTACGTTCACATGCGATGAAAGGATCAGGATGAATTTCAGATCAAACAGGCGTGTGTTCGAACATTGTTTTCCAGCTTCAGCTCAGTTCCATGTGGTCGTTCAGAAACCTGAAGTGAAGCCGAGTCAAACTGAAAACACTTGGGCTGTGTCCGAAACCACATACTACATACTATTCATATTCTGTACCGTCTACTCAGTGATTGGACAGAATGGAGAGCCTTCATGCCAGGGGTGTCAAACTCATTTCAGTTCTGGGGCGTCATTAAGCCAAATGTGATCTGCAGAGGGTCGGACCAGTGGAATAATAATACATTATAAATCGTATTAAAAAAAATAATGTCAACTCCAAACTTTCCTCTGTGTTTTTGAGTAAATAAAGTAAAGTTAAGTGATGATAATGTTTACATCCTTGAAAACAATGTGAACAACATGAAAAAAACTGAAACTTCTTAAGAAAAACGATGTGCAGTTTTAACAATATTATGTCTCCATTTATCATTTACACATGTCAATTACAATTTTCAGATCACAATAGATCAACAAAACATACATAAAAGTCCTTATAATAGGCAGAATATTAGTAAAATGTTCATATTAGTTCAGGTTACTTGTATTTTTGTGAAATTATCATTTTAGTGTAAATAGAATTAAATAACATGGACATTTTTAGATTTATAAAGATAAACATTTGGAGTTGTTATGTTATTATGAGAGTATTTTTCTGATCTGACCCAGTGGAGATTAAATTGTTCTGTATGTAGAACCTAAACTAAAATGATTTAGTTTAGGTTCAATCAACCAGTTGATTCAGTTTTTTTCCCCCACCTACCAACTCATGAAGACCAACTGCTCTGTGCTGTGGAATGGCTAATAAGCTGACATCATCATCATCATCATCATCATCATCATCACCACCATTAGTTCACAGCTGAGCTCAGGGTCTCTAGTGGACTCGACAGACTGTTTGATGTTTATTATAGAGTTATTAAAAAATGCTGCTGCCAGATGTGGCAGAATAATGTTATGTCAAAATTGGACAAATGGGGGAAAAAAAACAAAAAAACAACCCAGGACAGACTTGAGCCGAACGAAAACCAATCAAATCAAATCAAAAGCTTGTTTAACTCCAATACTGGAACATTTTAATATTAAGTCAAATTTTCCAAAATGACCTTTCAGAACAAGTCAGGGACAGTGTGTTTGGAGCGTAAAACTACGGCGTTATTAACACTTTTACTGCTCTTCTCTTAGATTGGTTCAAAATGTTGTGGTTTAATTGTTTTAAGTTCCACTGCGGCTTCAGGTTTAGTTCAGCCCAGACATTTTTATCTAAATACTTCATTTTTATCTCTTTAAATCAGCATGTTATCACAGTTTTGGATTACTTTCCACGGTGCACTGATTGACCATAAACTATGTGAAATTACAGAGCGTTGTGTTGTATAATTGCAGAAGTTTTAACCCATAAATAACCAGCACTATTTTTAAAGCAGGTTCTAAAGGAAGCTTTCTGTACGTCAGGGGATTCAAACTCATTTTGTTTCAGGGGCCACATTGGCTGAGTGGGATTATTATAATCACCTTGTGTGTGTGTGTGTGTGTGTGTGTGTGTGTGTCCACAGATACATATCATGCTATAACTCAATGAATACTGTAGATATCACCATGACATTACATGGACATATACATATAGCTAATGCACATCAGATGCAATAATCCATTTCAGTAAAGGTCAAAGGTCAAGGTCACAGTTAACTAAAAGATCAAAATCACATTATTGGTTCTAACTCAAGAGCGGAGGGTCACAGAACTTTGAGATTAGTACCAAATGATGCAGAATGAAGATTTCTACAATTGCCATAAATGGTGTTATCACCTACGACCAGTAGTTTTTGAGACCTGTGGAGGTCAAAGGTGACATGTGGCCAAATTAACTTGCGTAACACTGTTCGTGTGTGTCAAACATAGACATATCATGTTATAACTTAATCAATACTGGATATATTATCATAATATTACACACACTGATGCATATATACATATAACTAAATTATCAATATTGCAAAAGGTCAAAGGTCAAGGTCGCATTTAACAGAAAGGTCAAAATCACATTATTGGCTCTAATTCAAGAACAGGTTGTCATAGAAACTGGAGATTGACAGAAAATAGGGGTGAGATTAGACCTGTGAATGCTTATTATTTTTGTATTTATTCATTCATTTTTTTGTGGTCTGCCTGAGAGCGAGAGGCAGACCACATGTAAATTTGTTTACTGTGTGATAGCAGTAAGCTAACATAGGCTACTGTACACAGAACTATCAAGTCACACACTTTTCGGTCTTAATATAAATTTCTCGGGCGCCGCTCTCACTACTGAACCGGGAAGAATCAGGTACGTTAATATTTTTGGACCCCGAGTGTGTTACGTCTGCCAGTAAAAATAAACGCTTCCCACAGTTTTATGGTCGGGACATGTTTTCGAAAGAAGAACAGTTGATCTTTTCTTTCCTCTGGCTGTACAATATATTGTTTGAGCGTCGACGTCGCAATGTACGTGTTCACAATGAATGAATGAATGAATGAATGAATGAATCCTTTATTTGAACATGGTAAAAAAAAAAATAGACATGTACAAATAATAAAAAATGAACAAATGCAGTATTTATAAACAAAACAAAACAAGAACCAATCATCAAGCCTCACAGGCGACCAACACATGTTCAAAAGGAGTAGGAGGAAGTCATAGACTTATGTAATCCTACCCCTGCTTTAGATCATCAGCGTCAGCACTTGACTTTTACTAAATCTTATCCCAATGTGGAATAACTTTAACTCCAAATACATGATCACAACAAAAATGTAAGTATCATACTATTGCTATACTTCCATCATTATTCCTTGTAAATAAATATATTCTACACTATCATTATAATCTCACTCATCCTTCTGTGCATGCATGTATACATAATGATACCTGCATACACATGTACATACATACACACATACACATATATATACATACATATACACATACATACCTACACATACATACATACATACATACCCACACACACACACACACACACACACACTCACACACACACACACACTCACACACACACACACACTCATACATATACAACATACTGACATCCTCACCTACATGCATACCTATACAGTACACAAATACATACTACTGCATATACTATACCATCCATATAGATTGTTAATATAGTTCATCATCCTTATACCTGGTATAATTAGAGGTCACTACCAATAGTGACCTCTAATTATTTTTATTTTATTTGTATTCATTTATTATTTTTTATTTATTTGAGTGTTTTAGTTAATTAATTAATGGATTGATTTTTTAAAAATAATTTATTTTTAATTCATTTCTGGCTCACTGCCAGAAAGCAAAGCAACATCAGTCACGTGGATTTTTTTATTTTTCATTTTTATTATTATTATTTTTTATTTATTTATTTATATTTTATTTATTGTATCTTTTAAATGTTTTATTTGTTACTATTTTATTGATGTATTCATGTATGTTTTAATTTGTATTATTATTACTTTATTTTACGCATTGATTTGTATTTGTTTATATATTTATTATTATTTCTTTCTTTCTTTTAAATACTTTTAATGTATTTTTTGAAGAAATTTTTAAATGTATTTTTTTTTAACATTCATTTTTACTTATAAATTGCCTTTCATTATTTCAGCTATAAAAGGCTGACACTTAAACTATGTTCAGTGTTGACCACTAATCTTTCCGTATCGCAATATATCGCAGGTTTAAAAAAAATTAGCAAAGTCAGTTTTTTCTAATGTCGTGCGGCTGTAGTAGCCACTGAAACCTGCACGACTTCCAAGAATGGCAGCCACAGAACAGATGGTGCTGCACCACATTCCTCCTCCAACGCCTCTGCACTATTCTTCTTCCCCTTAAAAAGGCATCAATTAAAGTCAGAGGAATTGATTTATCTGGTGTAAGAAGTGACATCTCTGTCCTGAAGTGACTCCCTGAGCCTGGGTTTGAAAGAGCAGCAGGTTCAGCCAAAGACGTTGCATCACTGCGAGGGCAGAGATCCAAGCGCCGCTGCAGTCGTTTCAGCTGGACTCGGCGCACAGGGAGGACCTTTACACTCACTTAAAGACTAGATTATCAGAAGGATGGGGGGGGGGGATTATCCGGCACCCCAAGGGACCACCAGGCCATTCCGAAAACCCAGAACAAAAGGAGTGGAGAAGTAAAGATGGACCAAGAAGTGCAGCTGGAAGTTCAACTGTCAACACTTAAACTGTCAAAACTAAACTCAATCCCCCCGTGAGCACGAAAACATGTGGGAACGACAACTGGATTCATGCATAATTTGAGTTTCTCACGGTAAATGTGATCAGTTAATGTCCATCTGATGGTTTTTTTCAGAAAATTTACAAATTGATCATGATTTGAAAAAAAAAAATAAAAACAAAACTGCAAGCAGTGTCGAAGGCCTTCGCCTTCCCGTGCAACTGCCGCCGACAGCGAGACGACACCGTACCGTGGGCGGGAAGCGATATTCTGCTAGAAATGCACGCTTTTGTATAAATATGTAGGGGGCGGTATAGAGGTACTTATTTGAAATGTGTGATGAATGGATGTAGAACTGTGAGACTGACAACTGAGTCACATTTGAGCCAAATCAGTGTTTGTATGTCCGAACTACAGCCAATTTAATACAAGTACATTTCTAGGGGGCGCTATAGTACAAAATTAGAATGTCTTTAGCTAAAAGGATGTAGACCCAGGAGACCGATGTCTGTGTAAAATTTAATGTGAATCTATGTTCGTATGTCTGAGCTTATGCAATTTATGTATTGGTCATTTTTCCTGAAAACTTCACAAATTTTGCGCCGTTGTAGCACAAAAAATTATGAAACTTTTCCCAAAAATTTGGATACAATTTGATGTCCCACTTGTCTAGATAGTGTACGGAAATTTTGAGCTCATTGGGCCCAACGGCCAAGGAGGAGTTCGTTAAAATACGAAGACAGCGAAAACCATGACTCTGAATACTACCAACAACAAACAAAGCAAAAATGAAAAAGGTCTAAAAGTGAAGTGATAAATGGAGCTGACAGTCATTAAGATTGGTGCAGTATTCAGTTGAAAGTGAATCACACGTTCCACCTGTAAATTCACTCAATTACAGACCTTGTTTAATTTGTGCGAATGCGTCGTGACAATAGCCTTGGTCTGAACTGGACTTGCTGTGGACGCAACAATGACAACAATGTGAATTCCTGGGTGGACTGAAGTCGTTAGCGGCGTGTAGCACAGTTGTGTTGTTGAGACCTTGTGAAAGTCGATAACAGTTAGTTGTCAATAGTAATGCACTAAATGCAGCTGTAGCCGCATCAGGGGGCGGGACTTAGGCAATGTGCACGACAATGCTCAGAGCGACAAAGTTAGAAAGAGAATGAAATGAGTTTAATGTTTGTTGTTGTTTGTCCTTGTTCTGCCTTCGATAAGAAGTCCTGTCTTAGTTTATATATGACCCCTGTAGTTTGTATGGTGAATGCTGCCAAAATCTACTTCCTGCAACATTCCTAGTTAGTTTTACTAAGTCTGACTCCACGGAAGGCACAGATTCTTATTTGTTTTCTCACTAAAGCCTTGGACATTATTTGTCTGCGAGTTCTGGTTTTGTGTTTCATTTGGTTATGAATTAAAATTAAACTGATATTTAGTTTTGATCTATTTGCATCTAGACATGACATTATTTTCCTGCTATGTAGATAGATTACAACATGGGACATTGATTATGTTTTGGATTTATACATTACGTGAAATTCATGTACGTTTATTTCTTGTTTTATTTAAATTTTGCAGTGACAAAGTGACAAGAAAGTGTGAAAGGGAGAAAAAGAGTTACATAAAGGACAAAAGCACAATCATTCAATCGTTTCACTTCTCTGCACATTAGCAAGGCAGTGTAAGGGCAGCATAGTCATAATGGTGTGAAACTTTGCACTGTAGTCCCACGGTTCTCAAACTGGGGTCCGCGGACCCCTAGGGGGACGTGGCGCATGTCCAGGGGGTACGCGAAATTATTCACGTTTTTTTTTTTGTTTTGTTTTGTTTTTTTCCGTTTTATTTTCTAATGCGGAAGTTTTATTTTGTAGCGAGCGGGCGGAAGTAACAGCGCTGTTTGACGCCAGCTTGACGGAGCGAGTCACAGGCTATTTTTAGCCACCCTGCAGCGAACATGGATCGATTTTTGTGTCCGCCAAGTTCCTCAAGAAGTGGTAAAAGAAATGACAATGAAAATGACAATGACAAAAACAAACGCCCTAACCCTAAAAAGAGAAAGTACATTGATAGTTATATTGAGTTTGACAAGATCATCCCTCTCATTAAGTCTCTGTCTGTCTGTCTGTCTGTCTGTCTGTCTGTCTGTCTGTCACACACACACACACGGTTTTGTGTGTCTTTTGTTCCGTTTATTATTTTAAAATTATTTAAAATTGTTGTTTCTGAAGTGTTCATTTATATTATAATACCTGAAAATGTGGCTGGTTTGCACAAAAGCACTATTAAAAAAGGTTATCATTGTTTCATAATAATCATTGTTGAAGTGGTTTTTTATCATTTTCAGTATCGCCAGGATGAGGGGGGACATGGAAAAATTTCACCCCTCCAAGGGGGACCTGGGCCAAAAAAGTTTGAGAACCCCTGGTCTAGTCCACCACAGTACTGGAAAGGCACCCACCAAATGTTGGATCATTTGGTGGAGTTATGCAGGTGTTAAGAGTTCCACAGACAAACAGACACACATTTGTTGAATTCTAGATAAATGATGCTGTATGTGGTGGTTACTGAACAGGAATATGATGGAAACCATTGGTGTTTTCTGTCTTCATCTGCCCACTCCAGAGGAGATGCTTTCTCTCGTAATCTGTGTTGTACAATTTTATATATATATATATATATATATATATATATATATATATATATATATATATATATATATATATATATATATATATATATATATATATATATATATGTATATGAAAAGAAATGATGGAGTGGATGATTGACACACAGCCCTGGTGTAAAAGTGACAGATCAACTTGCACTAACACACACCGATGACGTCACGTCATGTTGTTGTGAGGAAGGTGTCATTAAGCGGCGGCTTGGCTTTGTTTCACACCCAGACTAATGTGGCGTAGAGCAGTGCTTTAAGCCTCACACAGAAGCCCATGCGAGTACAGACCTGCTACTAAGACGTGTCCCACCCACCCCACGCCCTGAGCTGGAAAAGAAATAGAAGAAAGAGTGGAAGAAAACAGAGAGAAACTGAACAAAGCTTTAAGTTCAGCAGGTATTAACTAAGAAATACAAAGACTGAGCTCTGAACTCTACCACTGATCTAGTTATTCCGTTTTTGTATATTATTTATTTATTATTTTAAATGTATCATCTTAATTTTTAATATTTTTTTAAATTGTATTTAAAAAAACAATGCAACATTTAGTTTTTAATGTATTAACTTATTTTTTATTGAATTAGTTACACCAAAAAACAAATGGACCACTTATTTATTTTAATTAATTTAGAATTTTAATGAATGAATGACTGAATGTATTTATTATATATATATATATATATATATATATATATATATATATATATATATATATATATATATAAATAATATAATTGCAGGACCTGTCATGTGACTATTCTGAACCGTTGTTCAGACAGTATAAACTGTGCAGCTGTGTGTGTGTGTGTGTGTGTGTATTTATATATATGCGTGTGTATGTGTGTGTATTTATATATGTATGTGTGTGTCTGTGTGTGTGTATTTATATATATATATGAATGAATGAATGAATGAATTGATGGAAAGTGACATATATATGTGTGTGTATTTATATATGTGTGTGTATTTATATATGTGTGTGTATTTATATATATATATATATATATATGTGTGTGTGTGTATATATATATATATATATATATATATATATATATATATATATATATATATATATATATATGTGTGTGTGTGTGTGTGTGTGTATTTATATATGTGTGTACATTTATATATATATGTGTGTGTGTGTGTGTGTGTGTGTGTGTGTGTACATTTATATATGTGTGCGTGTGTGTGTGTGTGTGGCTACAGTGGAGGTCCAGGTGGTCCTCGGTGGAGGTCGTTGTGCAGTTACTGTGTCTAATCGTGTTTAGAAGGAGCTGTGGCTGCTGGTGAATTTTTTTTCCTGCATCTGGAAAAGCTGAGAACGAATGTGAATCATTAACTATTGATTAATTCAATAATGATCAAGTTTGGGTTTTTACTTCAGTCGACTGTTCGATAAAAAGCCAAGTTCAACATGTGAGAACAGAGGGATGAAGAATGTTGGATGAACCACAACTTCAACAACAACAGAAGCCCTTCAGCTACAGCAGGGGGGTCAAACATGTGGCCCGCGGACCCAATGTGGACCGCCACACGTTCACACACTTCTTTTTCTCTTTTTCTTCTTCACCTTCTTTTTGCCTGTTTTTGTTTTTCTTCCCCCGTTTTTTGTCGTTCGTTTTCGTTTCTGTCATTTTCCCCTTTTTCTCTTATTTCCTGTTATTGTTTTCTTGCCCACCCTTTTCCTTAATTTTTTGTCCTTTTTTCTTTTCCTCTATTTTTGTCTTTTTCTCTTTTTTTTTTACCCATTTTTGTTTTCTTGCCCCCCTTCATTCCCTTAATTTTTCTTTTCTTTTCTTTTGTGAATGGCTGCAGCAGATGATTGTTTATCCATTATAGATTAATTGTTCCATACAGAACAACATCTACACACCAGCATTAAATAAAATACACTCTTATTTTTATGCCTATAATTCCCTTTAACAAACAATAGAGCTGCATAGATTTAAATCCAACCAAAACCAGCAGATGTCAAACTATGTGGAAACAGAACTAAGTCTGAATCACAATTTTTAGCTCCCACACACACACACACACACACACACACACACACACAATCCAATCTCCCTGTTTTCCATCATACTCACTCAAATGATTATTTTGTTTGAGATATTTAATCTTTTTGTCCAGACTGAATTAAGTTTTATTTACTTTGAACCGCCATGTCGGGATAATATGCAACAAAATCTCATTTCATCCTTTTTTCATTTAACTCATAAAGAACCAAACATCTACTGGTAACGATAAGAATCTACAGATGGAACTGTTCAACATCTGTTCATCTATTAATCCCATCGATACATGTCAATTATTGGTAAAAAACACAGTTATTCATCTTTCCATGGTCACTAAATATGACCCATTTGGATGTTCACACACACACACACACACACAGTACAGATATTTATATAAATGTAAACACTATAATGTACAATTTATTTTTCTGGCAACCTTTTACTTTTACTCCCTACATTTCTGCATTAATATCTGTACTTTATACTCTTTACATTTATAAAGTACAGATATTTATATAGATGGAAGGAGTATAAAGTAAAAAGTTATACCTACAAAATCTACTCAAGTACAGTAATGAAGTACATTTACTGAGTTACTTCCACCTCTGTTAAAATGTCATTTTGCTAAATTAAGGTCATCATTTGATTTTATTTAATTATTTTTTAAGTCACCAGTATTAATACTATGTTCGTCTGGAATGAAAATGATGTATTCAGTAAATTCCGAGTCGAAATAAAGGTCGAACGAGTGAATCAATTAATGAATATTTTATGTGTTCGCTTTCCGAACCATACGAAAAGAAATGGAAATGAGCCGGTCGTTCAACACACGCACATGTAGACGGACGCTGGACTGAAGGATCCGGAAGGTAAATGTGACTCACAGGACATGAAGAATTTTAATTGGCTGCCGGCAGACGGATGTTTGCCTTACCGTCTGTACACCAGTTAATAAGCAGCACCAAAAGACCGGCTTTACAAAGACGCGCCGGAAAAAAGACGGACACGGGCTTTTGAATTAAAAAAAACGTTCCACTCGGCGCTGGAACATCCATCCACCGCCAGATAATAATGTCTTCTGCTGCGTGACGTCTAAAAGCTCCCCTGTGTTTTTATCCACACTCGACTGAAAGACAAAATATGGCTCAACGATATTAGAGAAAAAAAAATGACATTGCGATATATATTGTGATATTAAAAAAAAAAAAAATCCCCAAATGTAAATAACAGCTGTGTGGTGACGACACTAACGGTCAAACACTGAACAATGTCAATGTCATCCTTCTGTAACTGAAATAATTAAATACAATTATTAATTAATAATAAATAAATGAAGATATAAACATTAATAATATATAAATAAAAACTAATCAATAAATAATAAAATAAAATAAATATGGCAAATAAATTTTCTTATAAAATTTTAAAATATAAAGAAAATAATAAATACATAAAACAATTAAGAAAATAAAAGGATCAAATAAATAAACTCAATGTAAATAAAAACAAGATGCAATAAACCATGATAAAAAAAAACATTCAGAATTAAAAACACTCTGGAAAAAACATAAAATGAAAAAGTAGTATAATAAATTAATAAAAATACATAAAATAAATAAGAAACATTTTTTTAACTAAAAATAAAAAAACATTAAATAAATAATAAATAAAGACAAAAATAATAATAAATATATAAAACTAAACAAATTAATTTATTTAAATAAATAAGAGAAGCAATTAAAAATAAAATAAATAAAATCAAATAACTTGAAGTCACAATAAAAATAAATAGAGTAAAGAAGGATAAATGAAGACATAATTTATAATTAAAACAATAGATAAAATAAATAAATAAATAACACAAACAAAACATAAAAATAAATAAATAAAAATGTAAAATAAAATTAAAATATCAAATAAATAAATAAAATCAAGGAATTTTAAGCCACAATAATAAATAAATGAGCAAAGAAGGATAAATAAATAAATAAAGTGTCAGTGCTTTATAATGAGGTTGGCGACAGCGACAGGAACAGTTTTTATGTGAAGGCTTCATCCTTCATTGTGGTGGAATTGATCATTAGTTGATCATTCGTTGATCATTAGTTGTACAGATCGATATCACACCTTATGGAACCAATCAGGTGAAAGTGGAGAAGGTTCCACGGCACTCCTATGGATTAGAGTGGTCAGAAAAACACTGACCTAATGGACCTTTACTCTGATGACTGTCTCATGTGATGAGTTTTAACTCGTGGGGACAATCGCGTTCATCTGCGTCGTCGTTAGGGCGTCGCTGCGCTGCTTATCGAGGGCGCGACGGCCGACTTTCTACGTTCACGTGTTTTACAAGCGAGTTAAAAGTCTTACACGAGCTTAAAAGCGTGGCCATTTGTTTTCCATTATGACTAATGCGCATCTGGAAATTTGTGTATGCACTTGTGATTAATTAAAAGATAAGGTACGATCCCTTAATGTGTATGCCCGTGCATTAGTCTGGGTGATAATGATCGCAATTTAGCCGCTGAATAATCCACTTCCTAGGCTCAGAGATGATAATAGCTTGATTAAAGGCCATCTCTGAGCTCAGCTGGCAGAACACAGCAGCCACAAAAGGTCTGGATGGAGAGAGGAGGCTCATAAAACACCCACCGGGACGCAACAGGGATTTAACGGCTGCCATCGAACAAACTGGACGCATGTTTGTGTTGAGAGTCGCCGTGGGGGGAAATTGGATTATAGGTTTGGAGTCGACGGACGTTGACGAGGGCGTTCGTTCCGAGGGAACATGACGAGCAGAGGTGATGTTGACAAGCCTGAGGTGGCAGGTCTGGCGTAGAGCCCATGAGCAGCGCGTAAAACTCCCTTCAATTTCACGGCACTTACTTTAATGTGGAGGTTTTCACCGGTGGAGGAGAAAAAAAAGCACTGTGTTTATTTAAGTCGAACAACTGCGGGTTTGGACTTTCAGGTCCTTCCATGTCCATTCTCTATCATTCATCTGAGTTTATTCACACAGCGTCACAAAAGTATGTCATGACACTTGATAATTAGAGCTTAAACCATTGTACAGACACTAACAGAACCCTCCAGGAATAAAGACTTAGTGACAGTGGAAGGAAAAAAAAAACTGCTTGAAAGGGAACATAACATGCAAATATGGGTCGTCTGTGTTTTTGTTTTTTTTTCCCCCAATGCAATTCTGTCATTGTTGCTCACACACACAGAAAATGAGTGAGATAAAGATCAATATTTCAGTACCACACACATACAGCTGTTGTTTAATTACACCCTCTCTCCACTGTTAAACAGAAACACGCACACGCAGCAGTGTGGACACACAGTGATGGCGAAAAGGCACAATGTGTGGTTACAGTTCACGTGTGGTTACAGTTCACAGGAAGTTCCAGATGCTTCCATATGCTACAAGTAAAGGCTGTAGTACGGCTGATTTAACGAAGCACTTGGTGACACAGTGTTTATTGAAGTCTCTGAAGAGGTAAGTAAGCCTAGCGCTGTGCTAATAGCACTAGCCTAGCGCTGTGCTAATAGAGCGAGTACTTTTAAGAACAACTACAGATAAGTAACTGGTGTATGTGAATTCCTCAACTGGTGACATGAGATGTGGTCTTGACTTAATAATAATAATAATAATAATACTTTAATGGGAGGAGGGGGGACTTGGTCTGTGAGAAACCCTGCAGAATAACTACTACACTACAGTCCCTGCCATTGGGTCAAATTGACTCCCCATTAAGTGACTATCCTTCCACCACAATTCCATCCTGTGCCTGAACTGTGGGTTTGTAACCTTTGTTTGGCAGCAGGACCCCCTTCTAACTCTGTGACAGACCCCCGCTGTACCAGGGGTGTAAAGAAACTGGCCCATAAATAGGTCATATTTAAAAGGATCTGTTGATACAGCTGTGGAAAGCCACCGTGTTTATGCAAAATGACAACATGTGACACATTCGAGGGTCATTAGAAGGCATCCAGTTCCATGAGGGGGAGATGTTAACGTGCGTTTCGTCTCCTGCTGCGAAGTCATTTGTGGTCTGGTCTTTTAACACGCACCTTGATTTTCATTTCCAAAGCCACCAGACCTGGTCCAGCTGGTCGTCCCTATGGTTTCGTCTACCCACACTCTGTGCCAACGTGATGCAGATGTGACGCCTGTGCCCACCGACAAACATTCTTTGTGTGTCCTGTTCCTTCTGTTACCACCCCCATCACAAAATAAATAGAGACAGAATTCCTACTGGAAGGCAAGCTCATTTTCAAAGCCTTCCCAAATACAATATTTTGTTTTGGTCAGTGCCAATGCATGAAGAAGACTGAGGCAACAGAAACTAGTAGTCCAGTGTTAGCAGATGTGGAAGGAATCTCCTTTATCAAGCACCAAAGTCAACCGCACTCCACAGAGAACACTACCTCTGGACCGCAATAAACACATGGAAACACAAGCAGACGATCCAGACAGTCGTGTTGACCGGCAGAAGCATTTACGAAAGATTATCTAACGTTTAGTTACTGAAGAACCCACCAGTAACCACACCGTTCATGCAATAAGTGTGTATATATATATATATATATATATATATATATATATATATATATATATATATATATATATACACACACACACACACACACACACACATTCACATACATATATATATTTACTCAACTGGCTTCAGGTCAAAATTTGATAAAAACAGGAAACGGCCATTATCCTTTTTTTTCCATTATTCATTTCAACACAAAAATGAAAATGAAAAACAGATCATTATCAGTTTTTTCATTTTTGTTTTGGAAACAAATAATGAAGAAAAAAGTTGGGGTTTTTTGTTGTCTTATTTTTGGTTGGTATTATTATTATTATTATTATTGATACATTTTGGTTAGAATTATTTTTCGTTTGACTTCATTACACAATCTGGTTATTACAAATCTAATAAATCAGTTCTACAAACAAAATCTGCAGTGAAGTGTCATTTGTCTACGCCGCCACGCCTGCCCACGCTGCAGAAAAAAAACTCCTAGATAAAACACAGTATACACAAGTTATAATAATAGATTTCATTTATGTTACCCTATTCTATGAAGCCATACTCTACATGCGTGCAGTGGATCCATTATTCATTCACACTCACATGCTCGCTCTGGTGGTGGTGCAGACTGACAGCCATTTTGTGTTTATGGTCCCTCCCACCACCAAATATTCATACACAGACACTGGAGGCAGGGAGGGTGAAGTGTTTCGCCCAAGGACAGAACAGAAAAAAATGACAGAGTGGGATTCAAACCACCAACCCGTCAGTTATTAGATGACCTGCTCTACCAAGTCAGCCACGGTGGTGTGGGGCTGGGGGCAGACTGATAGACTAACAATCTGCACCTACCCCTGCAGCGTATAAACGGGGGCCGTTTAACATGTTATAAAAACACAATTGACATTATGGCCCCGTCCCATTTCTCCCCCTTAAAACTTCCACTTGGTTTTAAGTGCCCCTAAAAAGTAAATTCCACTCATCAAGGGGAAATAATTCCCCCTGAAAATGGGACACCACTCGCCAAGTGAACGTAACAAACGTGCTCACGTCACACGCTGACAAGTCTACCCCGCCAAATATGAAACCACCCCTCCGCGAGACTGACAGCAGCTGATTACTATTTACACGGAGGACAAATGGCGGTCCCAGCTGTGTTACCTGTTGTGTTGGTTCTGTTTATTTACCTTCGGGATGCGCAGAGAAGAAATGCGGCAAACAGAAGACGCATTCGCCGTCTACTTTGCCTTTCGGTCTTGTCTCAGGTATGTTGATTTATTTAAATATTTTGATGTATTTTTTCTTCAATAGTTGGCGATTTATAACATTAACGTTAGCATTACCGCTAGCTTGACAAGGTAACATGGGTAATTTCATCTTCCACTCAAAACGAAGTCCGCAACCAACCTCACTACATTTTGAGGGTTGATTTTAAGGGCATAATCGCACTCCCACGTGCTCCCCTAGGTAATGGGACACCCTACCCCTACACATGAACGTGCAAAATCTAGGGTTAGGGGAAATTTTAGGGTTAGTGGGAGAAATGGAATAGGGCCTATATTAATGAATAAATTCAGGGGTTCTGAATAACTACAAAACCACATTTTAAAAACAGTGTCAGTCTATGTAACGATGCCTCCAACATTCATCCACCAGTGTGAGCAGCAGCACTGGAGCAACAGAGGGTCAAGTGTTCTGCACGAGGACACTACACCACATGACCAGGACAGAGCGGGATTCAAACCGCTGACCCTTCGGTGATTGGACAACCCGCTCTACCTCCAGAACCACGGCCACCCGGGAACATTTGAGGCAGTGTGGCTGGAGCTGGACAGTGTCTGTTCTCACCTTGCAGACGGTTTCAGTGTCCCAGGGCAGGATGGTCTGCAGATCGATAAGCTCGCATGATACTCCCAGTTTCTCTTGAGCCATGTTCGCCACCTCCCTCATCACGTGGATCTGAAAGAAAGAATGTTTGCGTTGGAAATCACGGCTAGGATTTCAAATGCGATGTAAACTTTCATAAGTACAGCTGTACAGCAAAAAGACTGGCCAACAGCCTGTACCCTGAGGCTGTAAGACTGCTCAACTCATCTCATAGTGACCTTTGAACTCAGAACTGAGGATGCCTGGGGGGGTGACAACAATGTCATGAATCATGAAGGTGTGGTTTCGAGGGGTGGGCTGAAGAAGAGGAGGGAGTGTATATGTTCAAAATCTCACTGGTGTTGAATTGCTGGACTGTTTTTTTTCCAACAACTCCCACCTTTAAGAGCGACATGAAGCTGTGTTCCCATTAGTATCACTTCTATCCAGTTCTACTGCCTTTGGTGCGAGTCCACTATGAAAAAGGACCTGGTCCAATGGTACCCGGTCTTAGATTTCCGGAGCATGGCCGACCAGGCGTGGAGGCAGAAACAGATTTAACGTATTTAAACAACACCAGGAGGACTTGGAACCATTAGCAAAGCTTCCATTTCTTCAAAGGGTGAGAATGTCTCCAGTCTGCTCAAACATTTGTCCACAGCGTGACGTTCATTTGCAGGAAGGTCATGTGATCGATTCACAACTTAGCGACACTTGTGACTCTAGTGACAGAGGGAACACCATGTGACAATTCTATGTATATGTGCAATGATTATTTTAAGTTCATCATCTCATTTTAATAGTATTTTATGTCACTGATGTACTTTTACTTATACTTCCTACATTTTTGTATAAATATCTGTACTTTATACTCTTTACATTTTTATAAATATCTGTACTTTATACTCTTTACATTTATATAAATATCTGTACTTTATACTCTTTACATTTATATAAATATCTGTACTTTATACTCTTTACATTTATATAAATATCTGTACTTTATATTCTTTATATTCTCAGAACAGACTCATTTTTTCAAATAGACAAATTGTGATTTACTATATCATAATTTTGACTTCATTACAATTGAGATTGAGACTTTTTAAAAAAAACAAAAAACAAAAACCTTTTACTTCAGTAAAGGAGTCGAATCAGTACTTGTACTTTTATCAGAGTATTTTTTCACACCTGTAGCTGTACCTCTACTCAAGTACAGAATGTGAGTACTTCGACCACCTGTGGTGTTGAAAGTCTTTCTACTCCAGAAACAAGAGCTCGCCGTAGCTCAATGTTCCATAAACACGGAGAATGAAAGCGGTGACATGCAGGTCCATCTCATTTAATCATCAGTTCACTACTGAAGCACATGGGTTCAGCGAGTTCGCATTACTGGCAGGCATTGTTGGCCGCTTCCATGTAGAAGAACTGCTGATAAATCTGAATAAACAACTGAACAAGCTGTCGGCAGTCAAAACATTTGGGAAGATACAGGCTCTGGCATGGCTCGAACAAACTAAATAATTAGAATCGCTCGTAATGGAACGATGCTGCGATCTAAATTCTTCCAGCAGTGTTTCTAAGAATGTGTGTTTCATCAAAGAACAGTAAAGTGTAGCGACAAAAACATATGTTTGGACCACCAGAACCGTTTCCTGCTTAAGACTGTGCACTACTCCTTTAACTCCAGATTGTGCAACAACTTTTTTTTTTCCCGTCCAAGCCTGATGGATGTAGTGAACTTCCAAACGATAACAAGGATTCAGAATCAAAGTCCGTTCCAGTCTGACTACCGCTCAACAGCTTTTAGTCGTCTGTCATGGGGTACTGGAACCTAACCTGCAACCCAAAACTATTCTGCTGTTTTTGGGATAGCGCCTACTGACCTGCAGATTATTAATGAGCACAAAGACAGCATCACATTTACTACTTTACCTGCTGCTGAAGGATTCTCCTGTAATGGAAACTGTCTACTAGGAATGGGTGGTATGTAAGTTATCATACCTTATGGAGGCATTTTTTGTCCACAGTAGAGATTTTTGCCATATCGTTCTACCATCTATCCTGTATATGGCAGTAATGCAAAGTTTAAAAAATCTGCTTCAAGAAGCAGCTAGCATCACAGTCTACTTGTTCGCAGAAGCATTTAGTTTAAATAAGCAACAAATATAAAATATATAGTTTATGTAGTGTACTATTGGTCATAATGGTAAACGAGGCCAACGTATTTCGATTAAGGACTCTACGATTTCATTTATAGGGTGTCTGAAAAACGAGCTAACAAGCCAACAGCCAAAGTCATGACACCTGTAGAGTTTACGATGACGACTAAACAAATGTGCTAAACGTTAACACTGCCTTAAATTTAATGCACTACACCAGCCTTAATAACTGTATGTTACTATATACAGTTGAGTGACTTATTAGTCATGGTATTTGGCTGGTGTTAGGAAATAAAATGATTGTTCACAGTTACAATTTTGTTAGCGACTTTGCTAACATTAGCATGCTAAGCACTTCTAAAGTGATTGCTACCATTAACATGTGTTTTGCTGTGAATACAAAGAAAGTCTGGACAAATATGAAAGACTGCACTTGGAGCTATACGACCACTAACAAACTGTTCTACTGTCATTTACACTTCATTATTTATGTATAGTAGCCTAAAAAATTACTATACCGTGATATATACCGTATACCGCCTGTGGTTGAAATTATACCGGGATATACATTTTTGGACATACCGCCCATTCCTACCATCTACCATGTCCTTATGGATGAGTGACCTCATACCTCATCTGAACATCTCCGTGATAGCCATTTTAGACATACAAAACAGTGTGTATCTCACACATTTAGCATGATAATGTAAACATTATCATAATGCATTTGACTTTTCACTGTTATTATTTGACTGGTCTGGCTCTTTTCAGATCATATTGGGCTGAATGTGGAACTGAACTAAAATGACTTTGACACCGCTGCACTAAAGTAGTAGCCTTAGTAGCGTTAGTGGTAAATGTGCATAGATGCAGCCGCCTGACATTAAAGGTAAAGGTATACATATGTGTATCCCAGTTAGCCTAGCTGCGCTAAACCCCCTTAGCGGCAGCAAACCTAATGTGCTACCATGGTAGTCTACATTTCCCTGAAATTGGCCGACCACTCACAGTGAAGTATAGAGTCAGAGGGACGGGCCTAACAAAGTGACGCTACGACAATTCAGAGAGAAACAACCAGAAACTAGTATTCAAGTTTTAACACGTTCTTGAATTAGAGCCAATAATATTATTTTGACCTTTCTGCTTCGACATATCACGCTATAACTTAATCAATACTGGATATATTATGATATTGCACGCACTGATGCATATATACATAGAATGAAATTATCAATATGGCAAAAGGTCAATGTTTGACACACACAAACAATGTTACACAAGTTACTTTTACGACATGTCACCTATTGGTCGTAGGTGATAACACCAAGTATGAGAATTGTATAAACCTTCATTCTGCATCGCTTGGTACCAATCTGAAAGTTCTGTGACCCTCTGTTCTTGAGTTATAACGCATAATGTGATTTTGACCTTTCTGCTAAATGCAACCTTGACCTTTACTCAAATGGATCATTGTATCTGGTGCACATTAGCCATTTGTATATGCCCATGTAATTTCATGATGATATGTCAAGTATTCATTGAGTTATAGCATGATATGTCTCTATGGAAACACACACACATATTACAATTATCTCTCCCAACCAATGTTGGGCGAGATTAACAACCATCGAAGAAGAACAACGGGTGTAGATTTACTTTTATCACAGATGAGTGAAGAATGTGAGAAAACGTCAATCTTTAAATTCTTTTTACAGAAGCGACAACAGTCGTTCAGCTCCATAATCCACCATTTTGTTTAGTCATTCCTAATTTTCTCTGGACTCCTCTGTTAACTTTCCTAAAGATTACGCTGATTGTTGTAGTACCATCTTATTGCATACAGAGGGATTTGAAAGACAACCTTTTAGCCCCGCCTCCCCTGACTATGAAGCACCACTAGACCAATACATGGAATGAATAGTGATAGCACTGCTAGGCTAACTGAAGTGTACAAATATACTCTAATAATACACAAAATATACAGTAAAACGCACTAAAAATACACTTGCAAAAATACAGTTACAGAAAAAATACTTATCTCAGCCCTTGTTTAATTGAGTTTGTTAGTGTTCTTACGGTTATTACTTTACTGCTTTGGTCTTTTTCAGATCATATTGGGCTGAATGTGGAACTGAACTAGAATGACTCCAACACCCTTGTGTTATAGTATTGCCTGTATTTAATCTCAGATTGGGAAGCATCACCTGGGACTTTGCAAAGCTGCAGGGGGGGGGTTAATATATGTGTTATGTGGAAAATCCTTAAGTATTCTTTTCTGTTGTATGACTCACTTTTCCGTCTTTTTTATTTCTTATTTTTACTTGATTCCAGTAAAAAAAAACAGCTGAAGAGGCTTCAGAAAGAACAGCTGGAGCTTCCACTACTTGGGGCCGATGCTCATTCTTTGTCCTCGACCCTTCAGCGTTAATACTGGCTTTGATGAGACGCTTTCCTTCAATGCCCCCCCCCCCCGATCCCACCCCCCCTGCTGCTGCAGGTACATTGCGGCCCGGATAAACCCGTCTAAGTGGCTCAGTACAATCAAAGTCGGGGGATGACTCCCAGGGAGTTACAGGAATCTCGATGCCACGCTGCAGAAAATAAGGTGGAATGAAAAGAAGCGGAACAATGGGAAGTGTGCAGCGAGACGTGCACGGTTCATGCACAGAGCCGCTGACAGAAGCCTCGGTGTTCTGGACATGTGTGAGTGACAGGCAGCTGCTGGGACGCCCTGCTGGCTCTGAGGACTGTGTCACTAACCTGATAATCCACTGCTGGACAAGAAGTTTCCATTAGTGTTGATTCTAATAATGGATTAGATTTCTATAGATTTCTATTTCAAGACACCCAGAGCCCTTTACATTATTGACCCATCATTCATTCACTCTCACATGCTCCCTCTGGTGGTGGTCAACTACATATGTATCCACAGTAGACAGACTTTGACCACCACCAAACATTCATACACCAGTGTGAGTGACACTGGAGGCAGGAGGGTGAAGTGTCTTTGCCCAAGGACACAACGGGCCGACTCTACCTCCTGAGCCATGGCCGCCCCAACGCTTCTACCCGATTCTACTCTCTATGGAAAAAGGATAGAATACTCTATTCTAGTAGCCTTTATTGTCATTGGTTTCACAACGAAATTTAAATTTGACACTTGTGTATTTGTATAAATATAAAATATAAAAGCTAAAACACGAGTTAAACGAGGTCCGTAATGTAGTGAATTAACAGCCGGAACATTTGGTTCACCCATTGCATCAATCTTAATGACTGTAGGCTACATTACTATCTGTTCAGTTTTACCACTTCACTTTTAGACCCTTTTCATTTTTGGTTTGTTTGTTGTTAGCTGTAGTTTAGTAGGCGGATGCACATTGCCGAGACAACGGGCTCGGCACTAGGTTTAAAAAAAAAAAAAAAAAAAAAAAAACCTAGATTTGGAGTTTCAGTAAACAACAGTCAGTTAGGTTCAGTTTGCAACACAATGATGTCATTCCGCAAACCTCCACCGTGGTCGGTCACGGAGGTTGAGACTTTTCTTTCTTTGGTGGCTGATGGAGAAAATAAAATAAAATAAAAACATTGCATTTGTGATTTAATGGAAAAACTACTATGGAGTATTAGGGCCACATGTGAAGAAAAAAAAAAGTTTTATATGATGAGATTAAAGTCAAAATTTCGACTTAAAAGTTTCGACTTTTAATCTCAAAATGTCAAGAATAAAGTTAAAATCAAATGTGGACTTTACCGTGGCTGCAGGGTCTGTGTACCTTTTAATAGTTTAATATTTCTAGACTTAAGTCTATAGGTTCTTCTTTCTTTGAACCAGCATCAATCACCCGCGTCATATAAAGATGCCAGGGTCAAATTAATGAGTTTATAGTTGCTGTTGGTGGTGGCTGTCCATCGGTGAAATAGGTCCAGGTTGTACATTTTTGGAATACACTATTACTGTCACTTAAATTGAGGTCGCATTACAATTTACTTTGCTTAAAGTCTGAGTAGTGGAGCAGTTAAAACACAAACCTCATCATTAACAGTTTGCCTCAAGGATCTTCCCTCAGGAAACCGTTGTTATGGCAACCAACGACGCATGAGAAAAAAAACTGACATCACGCACTTGTGTTTTGTTTTTACATTTAATAAATATGGGTAAAGTTTTGTGCATATATCTAATGCACAGGTCACCTACCTGTGTTCCCCAGGCAACCAAAGTCACATCACTTCCTTCCTGTAGGACGTCAGCTTGTGAAAGGGGAATGTTATAAGTCTCCACAGGAACCTGCTCCACTGAAAACAACAAACAGGATCAGTGTTAGGGCTGCGCAATATTAGAAAAAATGAAATTGAATTATTTTTTTAACAGAGAGAGAGAGATAGATAGATAATAACAGCTGTGTGGTGTCGACATAAACTGAACATATGTTTGACTGTTATTCTGTAACTGAAATAATTAAATACAATTAATAATTACAAATTAATAAATAAAATAATGATAAAAATTTACATTAAAAAATAAATAAACAAATAACAAATTACCCCCCCCCCCCGCCAATTAAAGGTTATGTTTTTGCCTAAGTTTATCCCTATGTGTAAAACATAACTCAAAAGCTGTGAAGTCATACTCTCTTTTTGTGCTGTACAGCATATTCGTGTAATTTTTATTCTCTTGTTTCTATTGCCGTTTACCGTATTTTCCGGATTATAAGGTGTACTTAAAATACTTCTGATCTCCAAAACCGACAGTGCGCCTTATAATCCAATTCTGCTTGTGCTTAGTGACTTGGAATTTTGAATTTTTACTTCATTATTTCTTCTTTTTCTCTCACTATTTGGACTTTTTATTTCATAATTTTGACTCATCTATATATCTAGTGCGCCTTATATATGGATCAAATCTGGTTGTACTTAGGGACTTGGAATTTTTACTATTTATCTCATAGTTTTTGACTTTTTATCATGATTTTGACTTCACTTAATGCATCTAATAGTCCAGTGAACCTTATAGTGCAGAAAATATGGTATTTATTTTTCTATTATTAGTTCCTTGTCATCATCCCCGGCAGAATGTCATCTATTTTTAGCGACAAAATGTATGCGTGATTTTTGACAATTAAAACCAATGTATTTATTTACTTTTGGCACTTTTAGTCCTCCATACTTTCGAAGGAAATGCTGAATTTTTCATATTTCATTAAGAAGAAATTGCAAATGAAGATCATGCTGTAACTGCACAACAGCTCCTGAACTCTTAGCCCGAGTTAAAAATACAGTGACACACATGTTCCATCACTCACATCTGCTTCAAACTGCTAATGCATCTAATATTAGGACGTTACACGCACGCTCACATGCAGCATAAACCAGGGTCGGCCCACATTTGATTTTCACCCCAACTGACCTCGACTTTCAAAAACAAGGCTCATGAAACGACCAAACCATCAGAAATCACCACGTCCTTCCGTTATGGTATCTGGCTCCTTCCTAAAGCGTCTTCAAACCTTTTTTCCAGAGAGTTAACTTTCACCAGCGCGATCAAAAACACATGATCTTAGGATTTTCTCTGCCGACGACAGGCCAAAAAGCCTGTTCGTCTGGACGACACAATGTTAGTGGGATGGGATATTAGTCAGAAAACGGGCTGTGTAAACGGCACATTAGTCCAAAAAGGGGGTCCTCGCCACCGGTCCAAAGCCAAGTGACTGGAAGTCCATGGTTTGAATCCAACTGGAGAATGTTCTGGATAAGCGACGCGTGGTCATGGAAATCATTACAGTGCAAAAAAATAATAAGACCAACAACTTATCATCGAATCAAACTGCCATCGCTTTCAAACATGAAGCTTATTAGGAGTATTTATATAACTGACACAACACTGACCTGCACTTCATGTTCTTCATTCATGTCCAAAAGACGGTAAACTAAGCAGCGAAGAGAGTGTTTAGTCCAAGATAGACGTTTGATTTCTCTTTGCTGGAAAGATGTTAATAGACCTTCAGTTGGTCTCTGGCTCAAAAAACTACCAACATGCCTTGTTTTAACATACACTGTAAAAAAAAAACTACAACTGCAGGCAGTTATAACGGGGGCCAAGCTTTCCCTCACAGTCAGACCCCAGGCCCGTTGAAGCCCATGGGACTGTGGAACACCAATGCTTGCATTTCGCATTAGGGATGTACCCTGTTCGCTTTTGATCCGATTCTGATACCTGAATTTGAATATCTGCCGATACAGACACTATTCCGATACCAAAAAGTGTTTGTTTCAACATTATCGTCATTACTTTTAACAAAGTACAGGCAAGCAATTTTTTTTTAACTGAAGACATCCCATAATGGGTAAAAACAATGGGTATGATCTTAACAGCACAATCTGGTGCAGTAGCAGGTTTGGCTTCAGTGGTCTGGATTCAACCAAACACCTGAGTCTAAAGATTCTTTAAAACAAATCAAACACTGAAGTGACTCCTGCCGGTTACAATGTGACCTTTGACCTACATTCACCAAAATTTATTGGGATCTATTCTGGACCACCTCACACCTTTCCCTGAAAATGTCATGGTAATTGGTCCAGTAGTTCTTGTGTAAACGTGCTGAAAAACAAACAAATGAAATGCCGTGCATAGCATGACGCTTTCCCAAATCAAAATGTTATGATAACTTCATATCGATAAAATCATCATGGATCCTGAAAGCATGTGTTTATTGGCTTTAATATGAGCTACTACTTGATATGGTGCAAGCATGAACAAAAAATGGTCAATATTTGGTCAACTTTGACCTTGGGCGCTGACCATAAAGGTCAAGTCTTTTTCAGTCTAATATTCAGTGAGATGAACCTAATATCAAATCTATATTTATCTAAGAAGTTTGAAATCATTTGCATTAAAACTGATGAAGTACTGGACACTGACCAAATTTTTTATGTTGACCTTTGACCTAGATCTAAGAAAATAGATCCCATACCACAGGTGACGGATGAAACTTCACATAAAATTACGGGCAATTTTCTCCATAAATGTGGTCGCTAGAGTGAAAACAGACAAATAAACAGACAAACTAGAAATCCACATGGAGCGTGGTAACTTCACAAATCATATGAAATCTGTGATCTTGTCAAATCATGAATCCATCATGTGAAATCATCAATACATGTTGAAAATAGCAAGTCTGCTGTGACGATGCAAAAATTCAATATGGCGTCAGACCGGAAGTACTGAGTCGATTCAGCTGAAGCTGGGTCTGTTTCATCCTAACATGAGTCTCCTTCTACGTGACAAATTTATGAATGATCATCAAGAATTTGTGACGCAAGAGCGAAGAGAAGGAAAGGTGTACGCGCACACAGACAGACAGACAAACTGTTAAAACAACATTAACTTCATGAATCTCTGATTCTCAAAGTTAAACAAGCAAACGCTACAGATCAACATATTTAAGCAACTCTTTATTTGGTTAAGTAACAGACAGATTTAAACACAATACCCCTCTCCCCTTCAGGGGGTGGGGTAATAAAAAACTACAGTAGTTAAAACGAGGGCCAAACCTCCCCAGACCCGTCAGCCCCCGCAGGACTGTGGGACATCAATGTTTGCTGTTGAACCCTACTGGAAGTGTTCTGTTTTTTATTATTACTTTTTACCATTTTTTAACTGCAGCCCAAACCCTGGATTGTTTGAAGACTTTTGCACATGTGTGTCTTTCTCTGCCTTGGCGGAGTTTTGCACTTTTCCAGTTTTATAGTTTGACTGTTACATGCCTTGTTGAATGTAATGTATAATTTTTTTTTTCTCTAAACTGTTAAAACTCAACAAATACACATGTATAAAACAAAAGCCAAACAAACTGACAACATATAATCACTAAGGTTTGTATTCCAGCTGCATCACTGCATCTTTCAGTTTTGTTTGTCGTTTACGATTTTTGGCTAAAACTGTCCAAAGGCCCTAGATCTGACAGCGCCAGTGGATTTTTTTTTAAATTTTTAATTTTTTTTGAGGGACAGAGCTGTCGAGCAGCATTCCGAAATGGCAGTGCAGAAGTCGAAATCACAATTAGGCAAAGTAATTAGACTGTGGGGAAACGCGGGGTCGGTTTGAGACCTTGGTGGAAACTTTGAATGACTTCCATAACGTCCTTAAGTCTTCCAGAGGCCGTAAAAGTACCCACGGACTGTGACACTTACTACGTTAAAGCAACAGAACAGACTGAGCTGATGCAAGGACGCGTTCTGGCCAGACAGAAAATAATAAATAAATAGTACCTCAGAGTGGAATAATGGGCTTTTGTACAACGGCT
>CM035798.1:54033630-54118630 GCA_020466265.1 Siphamia tubifer | reverse complement strand
CTGGTCTAGTCTATATATGAAAAACCTAAAAAATTAACCCATACATTGACAGTGCGTCTTATAGTGCAGAATATACAGTATATATAAAATAAGGTTTCTATTTTTCTCACGCAGATCCTCCCCCTGAAGTCCTGTGGCGCCCCCTGCCCACAGCGGAGGCCCACCCCACTGTTTAAAAACCACTGAGTCAGAGTAATACCTCTTACCTGCTGCTCTATAAAGGATCTTGGGCTCAAAGAATATGCAGGGGTTAGGATCACTGATGCAGGACAGGAGCAGACCTTTGGCCTGCATTGGACCACGAGGGATGACCACCTGAGGACACAAACACTACTGTCATTACACTGTTGACTGTTTAAACATCCATGTCCAAGTCACATGACAGGCCCTAAAATTATTTTTATTGTAGTTTTTTCGGTGACCTGTCTGTAAGTCTAATGTAAAACTTTTTTTAGACTGATTTTAACCAAAAACACGGTGAAACTTTTATGGAAAATGGTCTTTTTTTTATCTTTTATTTGTGCGTTATTGTTTTATTGTCTTTCAGAATTTGTAATTATATTTTATCCTGTGTTTTACTTCTGTTTAAGATGGAAACCACTTTGATCGATTGATTTTTATAATTTATTTGTGTGTGTGTGTCTGGGTGTGATTTGCTGGGGGGGGGGGGGTGATCATGCCCCCCCCTGGTTTTGAACATTACTTTCCGGGTCCGTGACGCGGTTGGCGTGCAGGAGGAAAAGGGGTCCTGACTCCCGTCCCTCCCGAGGGATCACGTCCTGGGAGAGAAGGCACAGCGAGTCTAGTGGCAAAGTCCGGTCACTGTAAAACTCGACGCCCCCTGACCCTTCATGGCACCGCAGTGGAGGAAATGTGCCCGGTGGGTGGTCCGACAAAAAGATCCTCCCAGCACTGAGCAGCTACCCATGACCCACTGAGGTTGAATTCCTCAGGTGGACTGCATGGACCCCACCCTTTTAATGGTTTTAACTTTCCCTCTTCAGGTACTTGTTGACTATTTAATTAAAAACTAAAAATATCATAAAAGTGAAAAAGGAATCATTTACTATATTTAATAAAAAATAAATAAAATTTACAAAAATGTTTATTAAAATACAGAATTTAATTAAAAAAAAAACTTAAAGTGAAAACAAAACTTTAAAAATTAAATAAAATGTTTTTTAATGAAAAATAGAATATTAAATAAAAAAACTTTAAAACAAAAAATAACCAAGATCTTTTTGAAAATAAATTTAAATATTTTTAATTTAAAAATAAATTAATATATTTAAATAAGTAAAAATTTAAATACCTAAATTAAATAATTTAAAATTATTTTAGAATGAAAAATTTGATTAAATAAAAAAAATTACAAACTAAATAATATAAAAATAAATAAAAACAAAAAATAACTAAAATATTTTTGAAAATAAATGTAAATATTTTTTAATTTAAAAATAAATTAATATAATTAAAAAAGGAAAATTTAAAGTACCTAAATTAAATAATTTAAAATTACTTTAAAATGAAAAATTAGATTAAATAAAAAAATTACTAACAAAATAATATAAAAATAAATAAAAAATTAATAATTAAATGTATATTTTAATAAAGAAAGAAAAAAATTAGGAATAAAATCCAAAAAAGGAGTGAGGCGTCAAAGCAGGGTGGGAACCACTGGGGGAAAACACTTTATTTTACCTCTGCTGAAATAAAAACACCATCTGTCTGTTGCCTTTATGAGTCGTAGTCCATTAGCATGATCTGCCTGGCGTCAGGTGAAAACAATGGTCCAGCGGTGGAAAAAGATAAACAGGTGTTAAAGCGGAACGTTTAACTCTTATTGGTTACGGCCGTGCGTGACGCCTTCCAAACCCTGACATTCGTCGTCTCCAGCTCCGGTTTCACTTTTCACTTTTTCTCTCCAGCTTCATAATTATATCAAATATCTCCAGTAGTGTGTTGGGGAGCAGATTCAGGTAACCATGACGACGCTGAGCCTGCAGCAGAAATAAGCCTGTCAGGGTGAATGCTGGGAATGACCCCAGATGGAGCTAACTAGGCTGATAGTATGCAGAAAGATTAACATTTATCAGCCTGACCTTTACTGGGAGACAACATGTTTATTGCTTTTCTGCTGCGGTTACTCCCAGTCAAACCGCTCGGGCTGAAAATCAGATTTTCCAGTCTGCGGAAAATGAACAGCTCGCAAGATAATGATAATGTGTAATCTTGCAAAACAAAAAAACAAAAAGAGCAGAAACGCCGTGTGACGCTTTTAACACATGACTGTCGCCGTTTAAAGGACGCTCCACATGGTATCATCCCTCATTATATCATAAAACGTTAGAGGAGAGCAGCTCTGAACGCCACTAACAATTCACTGCACTTCCATTTATCTGTTCATTTCCAGCGTTCACAGAATACACTGTAAAACAGAAACAATTTTTAAGTTTTAGAATGGATAAGGTTAAACCATGGGGGGGGGTTAACATGTGACCCTCCAGCACAAAACCAGTCACTTGGGTCAACTTTCATAAATTCAGATTTTATCTTTATCTTAAACTTAATTAAAAATGTTTGTGACACTAATTCAACCAATCAGAGGCTGTTTTTCAACATCGCCATAGTAACAAGGGCTTTAGTTTAGTGTAGAAGGCTTTGTTCTGAGGCCTCTCATTGGTTCAAATCTATAATTCTGTAGATTTCTATTTAAGGGTTGTCTAGAGGGAATCCCCATCTTTCCAACGGTACCAAACATGACGGGAAATACCTAACGCCAGCGCCAAGGAAAGTCGTGTTTGGAGTCGTAAAGCATAACTTCATCAACATTGACTTATTTTTCTGAGGAATTTACAGGTTGTTCATATTTGTTCGTGTTTTGTGCAGGTACAATTTGTAGATGTAAACATTTTTATTGCAGAATTTAGTTTCTTTCCCCACTCATTAACACAGAGAAAACTTTGGTGCTGACATTACTTTATACATTTTTATCTTATGACTTTACTGGTGCGGTCCACTTTATGTCATTATGTCATATGTGGCCCATCAACTAAAATTAGTTTGACACCCCTGACCTATCGTGACCTGTGGTGACCCCTGGTGACCTGTGGTGACCCTGTGGTGACCTGTGGTGACCCTGTGGTGACCTGTGGTGACCCTGTGGTGACCTATAGTAACCTGTAGTGACCGGTAGTGACCGGTAGTCACCTGTAGTGACCTGTAGTGACCTGTAGTGACCTGTAGTGACCTGTGGTGACCCGCGGTGACCTGCGGTGACCTGTGGTGACTCTGTGGTGACCCTGTGGTGACCTATAGTAACCTGTAGTGACCGGTAGTGACCGGTAGTGACCTTTAGTGACCTGTAGTGACCTGTGGTGACCTGTGGTGACCTGTGGTGACCTGTGGTGAACATAGGACTGACCTTGATGCCGGGGCAGTGGGCGAAGAAGGCTTCTGGGCTTTGGGAGTGGTAGAGTGAGCCGTGTCCCACGCAGCCCCACGGCGCTCGGATGGTCAGGTTCCCACAGTCGAACAAGTTTCCGGAGCGGTAGCGGTACTTGGCCGCTTCGTTGACGATCTGAAAAATCATGCAAGTGTTTGAACATTAATGTAATACTTCATTAGATGATACTGATACTCATCACCTCATTTCCTTTAACTTATTTTCATCACATGACTAATAAAAATTCCGATGCAGAGACGATTGAGTGGAGGCAAGTTTTCCAGAAGGTTTGGGTAGAAAACAAACGTTAATGATGACGGCAAATCTAATAAACTTATAATAAATAAAAACATGTATTTAAGCCTGTGTGGAGCAAACAACGCAACAACAGTAATAATATAATAATAGTAATAGGAGGTAATAATATATTAATAGTAATAATAATAATGATGATGATGGGGGGGGCATTGGTTCCTTCAGGGTGAAGACAGACCACAGCAGTAATAATAATAATAATAATAATAATAATAATAATAATAATAATAATAATACATTTTATTTGTATAGCGCTTTTCATGGCACTCAAAGACACTTTACATGAAGTAAAAAAAAAAAAAAATAGAATAAGAGTCTGACTATAATAAAACAAACAAACAAAAGTAAACAGAGCAATCACACATTAAAATTGACAGAATAGTCAGCAAACATTAAAAGCAATCTTGAATAAAGTCGTTTTTAAAAGGGATTTAAAAGTGTTGAGGTCAGATGGTTGGGGGAGAGAGTTCCTGAGGTTTGGGGCGGAAACAGAGAAGGCTCTGCCCCCCCCCAGGTTTGGTGCTTGGTTTTGGGTAGCGGGGCGGGGAAGTGGCCAGAAGAGGATCAGAGGGTGTTCTTTTGTCTCCAACCATACCATCATTTCCTCCCAGGGGCCAAATTGGAACCTTCAGCGGACCGCATTTGGTCCCTGGGCCGCATGTTTGAGACCCCTGGTTTAGTGTCTCCCTCAGGTCAGTGTGGACTGCATCATTTTAAAGTTAGAGGGAACCCACTCAAGGCTCCGCAGCAGATTAGATCCACTGTTACTGTACTCAACAGCTTTTACTAACTCCAACCATTATCACATATTCTACTTTATCTTGCTTTGACTTAACGGGGACACATTTTCTTTTTATCTGGTCGTTTGTGAGAACAGACGGAACATCAAAAAATATCTGAGTGGAAAAATGGAAGCAGCGGCAGCAGCAACGTTAGCCACTATCCTGCATGTACTGTCAAAACCACATTAACCTTTTTTGCCACACTAGCCTAGCAATGCTAACTCTGTTCATTCCATGTATGGGTCTAGTGGTGCCTCATAGTCAGAGGAGGCGGGGCTAAAAGGTTGTCTTTCACATCCTCTGTATGCAATAGGACGGTACTACAACCAATCAGTGTAATCTTTAGGATGACGTAGTTAGAGCGCCTGAAAGTTGACGGAGGAGTCTGGAGAAAGTTAGGAATGACTAAACAAAATGGTGGATTATGGAGCTGAACGACTGTTGTCGCTTCTGTAAAAAGAATTCATGGTGACACGGTGGCTGAGCGGTTAGCGCTCGTCCCAGACCGTACAGGCCTTCCTGTGTGGAGTTCGCATGTTTCCCTCCATCACCCAAAAATATGTTTGTTTGGGTCAAATCCTCCAGCAGGTGATTCTGACCATTAGCCTCTACAGCTGGAGATGGGTGGTGCCCACTGCTCCTTACAGGTGCCCCAACGGCATGAAGGATGGATTAAATACAGAGGACAATGTATAATAACAAAGCACTTTACCTTTTAAAGATTGTTGACGTTTTCTCACATTCTTCACTCACCTTTGATAAAAGTAAATCTACACCTGTTGTTCTTCTTCTATGGTTGTTTACACTTGTTTCTCTCAGAATCATCGCAGCATCACTTTGTTAGGCCCGCCCTCTGACTCTATACTTCACCGTGATTGGTCGACCAGTTTTAGGGACATCAAGCCAAAAGTTACATTGAACGTAACTAGACTACTACGGTAGAAGTTGTTGCTAGCAGGGGGTCCTGCGCAGCTAGGCTAGCATTAGTTACGTTTACATGATGTCTGTTTAATTCTAAATTATTGATATTCGGAATAAAATAATTAATTTCCTTCATGTTTACTTGGACATATTACTTCTGAATAAAGGTTTCCATGGAAACGGGTGTATTCCACTCTACTTAATTGGTCTTTCATAGCTGGAGGTACAGAGGGTTCTGATTGGACAGAAGGTCTGGATGTCTACCACTCTAAACAATATTCAAAATGTTATTTCAATAAATCTAACCAAGATCATTTCCACTTGTTCCATTGGCACACACAATTCACTATGTATTAACCCTTTATTACCCATTTGTTAGTAGTTTATTCACACACAATTTATCATAATGCGTGTGTTCTTCTTTTCTATGAACAAACCATTTGTAGCCATGTGAACAAATGCTTTATGATATATTGTGCATAAGCAATACATTAATAAACATTAACAAATGGTTAATACATGGTGGAATGTGTGTAGGTGTTACAAAGTGGTACCAATTATTTATTTATGTATTTATTGTTTTTAGTTGAATTCTAGGAAATAAAATCTGCCAGTGGATCAGGAAAAATGATTTTGGTCAGATTAGTTTAATCAGATTAGTTCCAGATCTGTTGTTTATAAATCAGTTCTCGTATCTGACTGAAAAGTTCTTCTGTGGGTGATTCTGTCTGATTTGAATCTGATCACATGTTTAAACTATAGAAACCAGACAAACACACTTGGTCAGGTTTTATTGGGTTTTTTTCCCCAGTGTCGTTCCTGAGTTTCTCACCTGGTCAAAAGCTGGATAGATATAATCAGCGAACTGGATTTCAGCGATGGCCGTGGCGCCGGCGACAGCCACTCCAATACCGAATCCAACGATTCCCTGCTCACAGAGGGGGGTGTTAAAAACCCGGTCCTTCCCTGGAGGGACAGAGAACAAACAGGCTCATGTGTGTGTGTGTGTGTGTATATATATATATATATATATATATATATATATATATATATATATTACAACCAGAATGAATCCATATATAAGGCATATTGTAATTGTTGGAGAAAATAAAAGTCTTTTAAAGTGTGCCTTATTACCTGGAAAATAAGGTAAACTAACAGTAAGACTAAACTAAACACTTAAACTCTGTCAAATGAAAAACACACAAGCAAAAAAAAAAAAGAAAAATAAAAGCTCTTCTTCCACCCTATAATCTGAGAAAAGGCCACAAGAGTGGGGCTCGAAATTTAGGCAGTGGATCTTATTTTTGCCTCATCTCTGTGTATTTGCCAGCGCAGGCTTTTGCAGTTGTACCATTAAGTACCCTTAAGTACCCTCTGCTGCCCACGTCCAATTAGCAACTGCACTAACAATTAACAATTAACTGATCAACATTTAGTTTGTCAGACTGAAGCCAACCTCAAATATGCAACAGTCGATGTGACGAGAGCTGCACAATATGTTGTTTGAGCATCGACAACAATGTAAGTGTTCGCAAAAGTCACATGACAGGTTCTGTTAACGTTCTATGGAACCCGACACATGCCAAACTAACAAGAGGAAAATCACCTAACAAGACTCGCTGCCAGAAAGAAAAGCACCAGCAGTTATTACCTTCCGCCAAAGAGGTTATGTTTCTGCCAGCGTTGGTTTGTTTGTTGGTTTGTGTACAAGATAAATAAGGATGTGACTTTTGATGCAAAATTCACTCGACACAATTAGAACATTTGAAAATCAAACGCATTTCCACGAAAAAAGTGTGTAAGTGTGTGTGTGTGTGTGTGTGTGTGTGCGTGCGTGTGTGTGTGTGCGTCCGTGCGCGTGTGCATGTACGTATGTGTGTGTGTGTGCGTGCACGTGTATGTATGCATGTGTGTGTGTGCATGTATGTGTGCGTGTGTGTGCGTGCGTGCGTGCGTGTCCGTGCGCATGTATGTATGCGTGTGTGTGTGTGTGTGTGTGTGTGCGTGCGTGCGTGCGTGCGAGTGCATGTATGTGTGCGTGTGTGCATGTATGTATGCGTATGTATACGTGTGTGTGTGTGTGTGTGTGTGTGTGTGCGCGTGCGTGTGCGTGACTGCATGTATGTGTGCTTGTGTGCGTGCGTGTGTGTGCGTGCGTGTGTGTGCGTGTGTGTGCGTGCGTGTGTGTGCGTGCGCATGTGTGCGTGCGTGTGTGTATGTGTGCGTAGACTTTAATGGTCCAGTGAGTTTCAGTCCCCCTGGATCCCCTCCAGTCACAAATATAATATTTAGAACCATGTTGTTGTTGTTGTTGTGACGTCAGACGTGTTGTGTTTTTAATCAGCTGATGTTGATTCATTTATTTAAACCAAAGGATGGGTCAACTATCACTGCTTCCACACATTCAACTAAAATAAGATACAAGAAAAAAACTAAACGGACAAATTAAATGTCATATGAACAGTTCCACTTCATTTACTCAGGAATAATCTGTTCGAGTAAACTTTGGTTTATGTGTCAATATAATATTTATTCCATTTACATGATGGTTTTATTGGCCTGTTACGCTTCATTACTATACTTATTTTTCTGAAAACTGTTTTTATATTAGCTGTTAGATCTAAAGCATCGATTAATCCCATTTTTGTTTTTTAACCCTTTATCATCTGACACATCACTGGTGAGTGGTCTATACTGTGCAGACAGACAGACAGGCAGACAGACAGATCATTATATAAAACTATAAAACGATCACTAAAAAACCCTATTACACATTAAAAAAGAACACTCTTGCTCATAAAAGGTTATTTTAATGGATTTGTTTTTACTGGATGATTTCCAGTTTTGTTGTGATTTTCTTTTTTTCTCCTAGTTTAAAAACAAATTAAAAACACACACATATGTTACAATGTGTAAAAAAAGAAAGAAAGAAAGAAAGAAGAAGAAGGATATTTAAGCACATATAGAAATGAAAAGATGTTTAAAATATACGTTTTAAAAAATAATATATTAAAAACATAAAAAAGTGTATTGTTGGGGGGGGGGCTGTTGTTCAGTTATTTTAGGGGAGGTTCACTATCCTATAATTTGAAAACCCCTGATCTAAACAAACTAAATATTATATATATATATGTGTGTGTGTGTTGTTGTTTTTTTTTATTTCTCTGAACATAAACTGCTGTGGTTCCGTCGACCTCATCCATGTGTTTGTTAGAGCCATGAAATGAAGAGAAAACAACCGTTAACGGCTTAATCGTGTTTGTGTGTGTGTTTGTATTGTCATTTTTATGGGGACATTCATATGTTTACGCAGTCACACCATGGGGACCTCTGACATTATGGGGACCAAACTTCAGATCCCTACGTGTGTGTGTGTGTGTGTGTGTGTGTGTGTGTGTGTGTGTGTGTGTGTGTGTGTGTGTGTGTGTGTGTGTGTGTATGTATTCCTATCTTTACTGACTGATATGTTTACACAGTCACACCATGGGGACCTCTGACAGTCGTTCGCTGTGGAGTCATTTCATTAATGTGACGGCCCAAGCCATGAGCTCAGCGTGCGCTGGTGAGTCTCTCAGATGTGAGTTGATATAAAGCAGAACAGCATCTGCTTTAGCTTCTAATCTATGACAAGACCACAACTCTACTGCCCCTCCCACAACTCTACTGCCCCTCCCACAACACTACTGCCCCTCCCACAACACTACTGCCCCTCCCACAACACTACTGCCCCTCCCTCATAGGTTCAGGAGAGTCCCCATGAGCTGCTGGGAGGACGAGTGCTGAAGCCACGCGGTACACGGACAGTGTGGGGACACGGGGGGGGGGGGCAGTTTGTAACCCTTCATTATAAACTGTCTGAGCGTCGACATCACAATGTACATGTTCACATTAGTCACATGACACGGCCTGTTAATGTAACATTTTCTAATTAATTTAAACCAACACTGGTTTGGTGAGATTATTGTTATCTGTTTGTGTGTGTGTGTGTGTGTGTCCACAGAGACATATCACACTATAACTCAATGAATACTGTAGATATCACCATGACATTACATGGGCATATACATATAGCTAATGCGGATCAGATGCAATGATCCACTTGAGTAAAGGTCAAAGGTCAAGGTCACAATTAACTAAAAGGTCAAAATCACATTATAGGTTATAACTCAAGAACTGAGGGTCCCAGAACTTTCATATTGGTACCAAACGACGCGGAATGAATTCTCATAATTCATGTTATCCCCTACGACCTAGAGTTTTTGAGATCTCTTGAGGTCAAAAGTTTGTAACACCGTTTGTGTTTGTCAAACACAGACATTTCACACTATAACTTAATCAAAGCTGGATAAATGATCCTAATATTACACACACTGACGCATATATACATATATCCACACTATCAATTTTGCATAAGGTCAAAGGTCAAGGGCGCATTTAGTAGAAAGATCAATGTCACATTATTGGCTCCAATTCAACAACTGGTTGTCATAGAAACTTGAGCTTGGCACAATATAGGGGTGAGATTAGACATTCTCTGAATACTAGTTTGAGTAGAAATGAGGAAAAATATACTTCAGATCAGAGTTTTTTTTACAGTGTATGATCAAGTTAATGGGTTTTTTTCTGCAGAAGTGCAGACAGATCCTTTTGGTCCTCTGTGACTTCAGGGAACAGAAAGGTGAGCTTGCATCAGGCCCACAGGTGTAGTTTTAACACAGACGTGTGCCTCCACCTGCTGGACAGAGTGTGTAACAGCAGCTGGAGCTCAGAACCTGGAGGTCAGGGGGGTTAGGGATGCACAGTCTGCTCAGTTCTGATGCCTTTCAACTACTTTTTCTGTTTCCAATACATGACAATAAAATAAAAAAGAAAAGTAGTAAATAATTAAATGTTTAAAAATTTGATTTTTTTGGGGGGGGGGTGTCTTCAGCTGTGGAGATGGAAAAAACTCCTGAATCCCTCACCAGCTGAAGAACTGGTAAAAAAAAATACAATGTGGGAACAGACTTCCAAATGCAATTGGCTGGTTTTATAAAGCATTTTAAAATTTTACAATTAACCCCTGGACGCATACTGGTCAGTCCAGTGGACAGCTGCTCTCTTGTATATTCACATTGATTGCATACACACACACACACACACACATATATATATATATATATATATATATATATATATATATATATATATATATATATATATATATATATATATATATATATGTGTGTGTGTGTGTGTGTGTGTACATACACACACATTTCCCCCTATTGTATTTTATATATTTCTATTTAATTATTTTTACTTTAATATTTGTCCTTCATATGTACCATAAGGGAATGCCTGTTTTTATATATCCATGTATGTAAACTGTTTAATTTGTAGGAGAAAAACTAATGACAATTAAGTTCCAAAACAATAAAATGTTATTGTCCACTTGTTAAAGTCATCTGGGGGGGGGGTGCAGAAGCTTAAGGCCACGTGTTGCTACTGCAGCTGTTTAGAACATCCAGGGAAAGAAAGCGCCTTACCATATTTGTCTCTGAGACCAACGGTGCATCTGAAGACTCCACCGAAGGCCACGTCCTCCCCAAAGATGACTATAGAACAAGCACACAACTGTCAGACAACTGGAAACAAGACCACAGAAGAAGAAGAAGCCCACGCCCATTCACACATGTTAGCAGCTAAGCTACAGTTACATATGAAATATTGTCCTAAAAATGACCATAGCATCTGCCTCCCCAGTTTACCAAAAACACATGATTATTTCCATTATAACCAGTGTGTTTCATCCATATAACATTAAAAAAATTGTTCTTGCATTTTTCTTGTATCAACAAATGTTGCGATGTCACGATCAATACAGATGATTTTAAAGGTTAAAAACATCCAAGTTAATAATTATTTGATATTCATGATTACAACAGAGCAGGAGTTAAAAAAAAATAAAACTATAATAGGGGCGGCACAGTGGTGCACAGACAGAAGGTTGTTGGTTCTATTCCCACACCAGACCTTTCTGTGTGGAGTTTACATGTTCTTCTCGTGTCTGCGTGGGTTTTGTCCAGGTACTCTGGTTTCCTCCCACCATTCAAACACTGATAACACAAACCGTTAACCAGTTAACTGGTTAATCGAAATCACCCATAGGTGTGAATGTGACAGTGATTGTTTGTCTATATATGTTCAGTCCTGAGATGAACTGGAGACTCATACAGGGTGACCTCTGACCCCGCCTTCACCCATTGTAGCTGGATTAGGCCCCCAGCGACCCCTGTGACCTTAGTGAGGATAAAGCGGGTTCAGATGACGCAAGAGTTTGTCACAGAACAAAAACTCACACCTCGTAATTGCTTGGAGCTACTTTCTCTCAATAGCAATCAATGCACTTGCGTTGTCACTGGTAACAGCTGCACATCTTACCAAACTACTTTTAGCAGTTGTTGGTCAGTGTTAGCAGCTGCTACGTGCAGGTACACAGCTGTTAGCAGTAACAACGCTAGCGCATTGATCGCTATTGAGAGAAAGTAGCTCCAAGCAATTACGAGGTGTGAGTTTTTGTTCCGTGACGGTTTTGTTATGTAAATAAATCACTCATTCCAACACATACTGTTTTGAGAAGAAACAGGTTTTATTTGGTTGACCCCAGGAAACCTGCTGGGACTACTTTGGCTTTGATCAAAACTGGGCTCACAGGACACTGTGGGGGGTAAGTCAGTGTGGGTGCACCAGAGTAAAGACACTGATGACAAACACATTCATCTGAAAAATACTGAACTGTCCCTTTAAATGTGTGTTTATTGAAGCTCAGTAACATGTGTGTATCTGATTCCAGACTAAACTTGTCGACAGAACCTGTTTAACACTAATGTGAAGTTTTTATCACTGATTATTCACAGGTGTCAAATGTAATAATAATAATAATAATAATAATAATAATAATAATGTGTCACCTGCTGTGGGGTCACTGGCCAGCGTGTTGTCCAAAGCACTGGTAACAGACTGGAACAGGTTCATCTTCTGGGTGGGTCCTGGACATTCACACATAAACAACAAATTATTAAAATAAAAATACTTAAATATTTCAGTGAATATGAGGAGTCAAGAGTTGGATTGAAATAAAAGGAAGTGCAGCAGGGCGGGGCCAGGGGCGTGGCCACAGATGGACCGTCCACTAGTTTATTTTATTTATAAGTTCATGTTTCAGACAAATATTCTATTTATATTTGTTTACATTAAAGCATTTATTGTATATTTCAAAAAATGTGAATCAGTATAAAATCCAATGGCAAAATCATTAACCTCACACACCATCTAGCATGAAAATGGGAAGGGGGGGGGGGGTGATTTTCCAGCTTTGTAAATGTACCTCATAAAGAAAGAAAGTCATGTGACCTGAATAACTGAATTAAGTTTATTAAAATAAATGGCCACACAATAAAAACAAATGTAGAACACATTCTTGTGCAGAAGGCTATACGATCTGATGTCACGTTACATCACATCTTGGGTAATGTCAGTACGAGTAGGATGCTCCTGATGCGCACTCAACATTTCTGAAGAATCTAGTGTGAATCCAGGAACTTGTCACATACTCAGAATGTGTAAACACACTGTATACTAAAAAGGTTAGTACGTAAGTATGAGCTTTGGAATGGTCAAACTGAATGTGATAATGTGTTGATAAAGGCAGGTAAAGGGCGCCCTCTATTGGTCAGATTAAGTGCAGTAACGTGTGGTTTGTCGTTCTGATGTTCCTGTCGCAGATGAAACCCAATGAACATGTTTTTTCTTTTTGTGTTCACTTACACCTCAACAAGGTTGGCAGTTAATGTGAATATTGGTCATTAATGTTTATTGTGAAGGTGTTTCATAAAGTTTGACTGACTGACTCATACCTAGGGTTGGGACCAGTTTGAATTCTAACAATTCTGGGTCCATAACAGTTCCCCTGAAACGGTTCTGGTTCCTAACGTTTCCTATAATGGTTCCAAATATATCCTTTTTTGTGTAAAATTTATTTATTTTACACCATTTTATATTATAATACAAGCAAATTAACACAAACTCATAAATTTCATGTTCAGACTCATAAATATTCCAAACATCATTATTCACTGGCGTTTTAACTCCAACAGATATTCAGTACAACAACGTATCTATAGCTGCCGAGTCTAATTGACATTTGAATCTGTGGATTATAGTATCTTCTTTGTATAATATAGTATATTCTTTCTATACTAATGTAGTACTAGCCTGAAGAGGGGGAAGCAGCTGCAGACTCATCTTGAGGCAGACGTCCTCCAGCTGTCAAACTCGGTGCATGTGTTTATGTTAATGTTATGTTTTACCAGATGTTTCTTCATGGTGGATGTGCTTCCACCTTTGTATGAAATTAATCTATTGCATTTACTACACTTTGCGTGTTCATTTCCACATCTCTCAAACCAGCCACACTTTGGAGTGTTTACTTTTCACCACCTTCAGCATTGTTGCATTTGCAGCGCTGTTAGCTGCTCACATGCTAGCTGACTTTCTGTGCTTCTGTGGCTGCAGGTGGTGCTGACAGAGGGAGATGTTCTCAGCTAAATGCTAAGGGTTCTTCTAAAAGTCTGGCATTCAGTACAGTGTGGGTGTATCCTCCCACTTCATGTGTCACAACCTAGAACACCCCCACGTTTTAAATCACTGTGACGCCCCTGGTGCTGAGTGACCTAAGGTCATCAACCTCTTAAAAGTTAACTATCTTAAAAACGGTTTGTGCACAAACGCTTATTTTGCCTGCATGATTATGCACAAACGAATGAAAATGCTTTTATTCATAATTTCAACATGTGGTGCCAACTTCACAAAAGTGTTCGCTGTCAGTCCACAGAACACTATTCTTTTTCACTTATGCTTTTCATCAAAATCAAACAAACGCATTAATTATAATGTTACCCAAGTGTTTGGTAATATAATTAATAATTTTAAGTGTTAATAGTAAGCATGTTTTATTCCCATCACTTCGGCGCCTTTAAAACTAGTAAATGCTAATGCTAGGTAGCTAACCAAAAACCAAATATTTAAACCAACAAACAAATTGAAAGCACACAGACACGCGTTAGGCCTTCATAACAATTATGCTGAGAGTGAAGTTGTCTTTTAACAGTTAAAAAGTCTTTGCATTTTCTAATGACAACTCTTGCAGTGTGTGAACTTCTCCGTGCTCTTAGCCACTGTTGCTAACGTTAGCCGGACACTCACCATATTGTGTCGGGACAGGGTCAGGTTGGTAGGTAAAGTGTGCTGCATGTCTTCTTTGTGTCTTTGTGCGGGAGCTACAGCCCGGGGAAACTCTCAGCAAAGCGGCTCCGAAACAGCTCTGAGCTCCGGTGCCAATGCCGGAGATGGAAAGTTTGGAGTTTGAACCACGAATGAAAAACCGTGCAGCGGCGGCCATGACTGTTGTTATGACTGAACAGGAAGGGCACGGGGAGCCGGAGTAGAGATCGCCTATTGAGAGAAAGATGGACACACGGGGCGGAAATGACTGATGGAACGTGTTTGATATCAGCCAGTCTGAGACAAGTGTCATGGCAATATAGATTATTTGGTTGCCAGTTTCCTTTTTTTCTCGTTGTTAGGCCAGATTAACGACTTGAATGATTCATGAGTTTGCAATACCGCTAAAGACAAGCAAGTGATGACACTTTTTTCCGATGTGGCCCAGATTTTTCGATGAAGATGTCAGAATAGGATTGACTTATTAATTGGCAGGTACGTCAATATATCCTGAAACAATCTACTGAAAAAAGAAGAAGCTAAAACAAAGGGAATGAATATCAGACACTGGTATCTGGGAATAATTGCAGAGTGAGACGTCTGGCTGCCAGCTTCCGGGAGTGGATAAAGCCGGTGATTGGTCCAAGGGGAGGGCGGTGTGCCGGGGCGGATGGTGCCCATGGCAACAGTCAATGAGACTGATAATAAGTGTCCACTGCCAATGAACGCGTTTTTAAATAAGATAAATGTACAATATGATATCAGTGTTCATGGATTTAACTGACTGCAGTTTGATTCTAATGTGATCTACGATTTTTTCAGTTCATCTCTTAGTAAGTTAAAGCAAGATGATCCTTTATTAGTCCCACAGAGGGGACATTTCCATTGTTACAGCAGCAAAGTGGACAGTAAGAGTGCAAAGCTTAGCTTACAGTAAAAGAACACTATACAATATAAACAAGGAATATAAGAGTATAACAATATGTACAATGTCAAAAAGGACAAATGTGCAATGAGGTGAGCGGCATCCTGTACAATGTGCAGTGATACATTACAATGAGCAAAAGATGTAAAGTGGCCAGTGCATGTGCAACAGGGTTCAGTCATGGGTGTGCAACTGAAGTGCAGCCATGCAGAGTGTGTAGTGTAGTCTACTGTGAGGACTGCCTGTAGTAGAGTCTGACAGCTGCACTCACACCCACATCGAAAAGAACCAGGGGAATACAGGGCCCTGGTCCCGCCCCTTTGCTGCCCCAGGTCAGTATCTTCCAGAGGGTAAATGGTAAATGGACTGCATTTATATAGCGCTTTTCCACCTTCATGGTGCTCAAAGCACTTTACATTAGCCTCTCATTCACCCATTCACACAAACACAGTAGGTTTCTAAGGTCGAAGGTCAGTCCTACTGGGGGCCTAAGCCAGGGTCATTGGGCGACCCACTCTACCAACTGAACCACAGCCGCCCAATAGGGTCATTTTACTGAAACTGACCCTCAGCTGCCCCTGAGTGGACAAGACTGGAACTACAACTGTTTGTGTGCCTGTGTCTGTCTGTCCATCTGTCTGTATTTAATTGTCTGTCTGTAACTGTCTATCTGTAACAGTTACAGATGGGGTGGGGGCAGACAGGCCATTGAGCAGGCAGGCCACCGGGAAAAGTCCCAGTCGTCCCGTGTGCCAGTCCAGGCCTGTGTGTAATACACATGATTTCATCAATTCATTCACTTGAATTAACAGCTATTACACTATTCTGTAAAGTAGTGGTGCATAATAAAAACAGAATAAAAAACACAGATACATCAAGGCAAATACCATTATATTAACTGTTAAGATTCAAAATCACAAAATTAAAAAAATGCTACTTTAGTGCCTTGCTCAAGAGCTGATCATTTGAATCAGGTGTGTTGGAGTAGGGTGACATCTAAAACATGCAGGACAGTGGACCCTAAGGACCAGGGCTGAAGACCACTGATGGAATGAATGTACATGTAAAAAAAATACTCAGAATGAAGTGAAGCTAAACTGCGTCAGGATTCTGTCCATAAACAATCGTCCAGTGTTAATTTTGTCAGATATGTTTTTATTTAGTTTTAGTCTTATTACGAAAATGTGATTTTAGTCACAATTTAGTCATCTAAATAACTTTTAGTTTTAATGTAGTTTCAGTCTACTTAAAGTCATAACAATTTAGTCGACGAAATCTAAAATAATTTCAGTCGACTAAAATATGACAACCAGTGTTTTTGTTTTGTTAAAAATGATATAAAACCCAAAGTGGGGTTATTGTAATGTTTTAATACCTGGGGTAGACCAGACAGGCCACTGGGAAAAGTCCTGTGTTCCAGTCCAGGCCTGGCTGCAGGTAGGATGAACCTGCTACACGTGTTCCTTCACACACTTTGGATGGAGCAGCCTGTCATTGTAGAAGTTCTCCAGGGGTGAAGTGATGGTCGGCACCAGGTCATCGACGGAATCGGGACGGAAGTAACAGAATCCAACATGGCGCCCGTCCATATGCTTCTGAATGATTTTCTATTTAGCTTATAGTCGTCAAACGGACTCTAGCCTTTAAATAAATGCTAAAGTAAGGATTAAGGCAAAAAAAAAATAGCCGGCTCATTTTTGTTAATTAACTAAGTAAGTATTTAGGAAGAAAAACACCACGTGGAAGCTAACTTACGCCTTTCTACTTCCGGTCCATCGGTGCTTAGCTTGCAAAAAATGGAATGGGAATGAATGGAGCGAGTCAAGGTATATTCGGATTCCATTTTACAAGTGATGGCGGTTATTAGGGATTATTAGAGCGCCCCTAGTGGTGGAAGAAAAATCCACAGAATAGCTGCACCTTTGTATAAAGCTCATAGTTCAAAACACGAAAAAAGTAGTGTCTTATAGTCCAGAAAATACAGTACTTTGTAAAGGCAGAATTCAATATTTTGTTTGTATATTGTTTTGTGGTACTCAAAGACTGACAGTTTTTGTTAAAATGTACTTATATATTTATCAAATAGTTTTTTTTAATGTAATAAGTAAATGAGACACCGATGTTTGGTAAAATGTCAGTTTATAATTATATTCCCCTAAATAATAATAATAAGTTTTTGGTCCAACCACTGCTCTTGGATATTGTTCGTGTTAACTTGAAAAACACTGTTTGAAATTCTGTAATAATCAATATGATGGAGAAAAAGAACTCGAGACATTTTGGATGATTTACTATTTCTAGATTGTCCACAAGGGGGCGATTGAGTTTAAAATCACATATCTCTGGAACTATGTAGTGATGGATATTAAAGATAGCGCCTGACATGGCTGCATGACCTGACCAGCCTGCGAGGGGTAAATCAAACTCCATTTTTGTTTTGATGCAAAATGACAAATTAAGCTGATTCTGATTCTATTTGTCTGATTGACCTGGGGATGCCTCTAGTCATGACATCATAGCTACCTGTCTTGTTGAGGATTGGGTGGGTATGGTTGTTATAGCCCGAGCAGACGCTTCCAATAGTTCGTTTTGTGAAGTTATTTATACATATGAGGTAAAAAATAGAGGACGGCCCCATAATGTAGAACGTTTATTTGGCGCCGAATTCAATATAGAAAAAAAAAATTTGTAATACAATGATTTTGTTTCAAGAAAAACATATATACATAAACACAGGTGAGTTAGGTTCTATATATTTTACACCAGGAAGAATGGTTAATGTAGGGAAGTGGTTAAGAGGGGCCAACTAAAAGAACAAATAACAATCCCATCACACATTCAAGGAAGACTTAAGATGAAGACTTGGCGCACTCTGCAACATCCAGCTTCCTTCCACTGCTGCACATTTTAGCAAGATTCTGTAACGAGCAGAAAGCAGAGTTAACAGAGAAGAAAGAACAAAAAGTGTGCTTTAATAAAGTTTGACTGATACATAATCTTACATTAGCGGCTCGAATGATGCTGTTTGGAGACTGGAGGGCTGCAAGATCTGTGAGGATCCTCTGGAGATCACTGTTGGATGGATGCTCTAGAAACAAAGGTGATTTTAGAACAGGTTTAGTCACATGACTGTTGGTGTAAGTCCACATGTGAAGGTGGGTTTTCGTACCTGGTTCAGGTGAAGCCTGTGGTTTCAGCTGCAGGTATGGATGCTCCAGCAGCTCTGCAATAGAGATTCTCTCTCTTGGATTTCGTACCAAACACCTCTGTAACAAAAATATGGGTTGTTTTTATTTTTAAATTATGTTTCAGTCGTGTGAATCCACACACACACACATTTTACATCTCTCATGAGGAAGTTTGTAATCAAGTCGACATTGGGTAGTAAGTGTAAGCACTTAAAAAAAAAAAATACTAATAAAAATTTGAAAATTTAAAATAAATAAAGAAATAAATTAATAAGATAGTAATACAAAAATATAATACATAAATGATGATAAAAGGATTCCAAGGCACTGTCATATATGTGACCCACCACCAGTAAACCAGACATAAGTGTGTGTAAATCCAAACAGAGTTATGTGTGTATCTTGGTAGAGTGGAAACTAAGGTTTAAGATGGTGAAAAAATGATGTTTCTATCACAAGTAGAACCAAAGTTATGGTCATTTTAATATCCACATTTGGACATATTTTAGAATTTGCATATTTTTAGATATTGTCCGTTAAAGTTTTGGACTGTTTTGGGGTAGGAAGTCCTTAGCAACGCATAATAATTTGTATCCGATTGACACAAATTGTTGACAGATGTTAAAGGACACTCTGATGGACATGTCACAGAAGTTTTATATATTATAATAATAGGACAGAAGTGTGACGTATTATAATCATTTGGCTTACACCATTGGACAGAACATTCAATATAAGCTTTTACCTCGTACCAAACACTTGGGTGTTTACCCACGGAACGGAGATCGTTTTGTTCGGCGAAAAGAGGTGGAAGTCGTCTTTGTCTTTGCTCAGCAATACCTGAACTTTTGTCGCCGCTTAAATAATTGACTCAATAAACACCTTTATTGATTGGATTTCAATGTAATGACCACAGGAAGTGAACATAGAGGTGTTAAGGTACCGTTTTTTGATAAGGTGTAAACACTAATAACAAATCACCTTCCAGCCTAAATTTGGCTGTAGCTCTGAACGGCTCAGTGCGACTTATGCCTGGTTTCGTGGTGGCGGGTCACATATGTGAAAATTAAAAATCCTTTATTCCATTGGCTTGGTTACATAAACCTATTCAAAGACCCCAACGTGTTTGGGCGTTCTCGCCTTCATCAGGGAGTCAAACAGTTCACATTAGAAGGAAGAGGTTTTTTAAAAGTATGTCCACCAATCAGAGACCTCCACATTGCAGGTAAGGTGTGCTACTGGGGTAAAAAGTGTTGTATATAAAACCTCCACCAGGTGTCATCCTTACAAAACACAATGAGACATAAAATCAAACACTGCATAATTCAGGATCTAATATCAACAAATAAAACAGACAAGTTAGACACAAGAAAAGGACAACCACAGTGTACAGTAATATAAACTCTATACAATGTGGAGTAAATAAGTATTAATGGAGTAAAAACATAAATAAATACTAATATATTTTAAAATGAAATATAAAAAACTACATAAAAATAAATATTTTTTTCTCTTTTTTCAGTAAACACATCTTCAAATCTTTGAAAAACACATGTTTCTCTTTGCACCCATTTCCCTCATGCTTTATGGGGAATTAAAAAAAACAAAAAAAAAAACAAATTAATGTATTTACATCACATCATTTCTATTTTACTAGTGGAGACCTTTAGTTTTTATATTTAACCCACGTGGGGATCTGAACATTGATCGCCATGGTGTGACTGTGTAAACATATCAATGTCCCCATAAAGATAGGAGTACACACACACACACACACACACACACACACACACACACACACACACGGTTTGTCACCTGCAACACGTCCAGTAAATCCTTCTCTGCGATGTCAGCAAACTGGATCTTGTGGGTGGGGTCGATGATGGCGTGCAGTTTGGTAATCTGATTGGTGATGCTTTGAAACGGCGTCTTCCCGTACGTCATGCAGTACAGGATGCACCCGAGGGACCACACGTCGCCTTTGGGGCTGATCTTTAGTCATACACACATCAGAAGTTTAAGGCTCTGAGCTTCGCTGCAACAGAGTACGACTTGAATCATTAAGCACAAATACCTTAGAGCGAGCCTTTCCTGAGTGGGACGTGGACGTGTCTTTGATGGCTTCAGGGGGCATGTAGTTCAGGGTTCCCATCTGCATTTGTTAACGGAAAAAAAACACATACCCATTATTTTATTTTTATGATTGGACAGAATGCCCTTTTTACTTTATTTATTTATTTTTTTATATTTTAACTTTTTATTTTAATTAACATTTTTCATTAAAAAATTTTCTCCTGATTGGACGGAACGCCCACTTTTTTCTTTTAATTTTTTAAAAATGTATTTTTATTATTGGACAGAACAGCTGCTTAACGTCTGGATGTTTACTACAAGGAAACCATGGCGTCCACGTCCTGTTTTGTGTTGGTTTCAACTATCAACATGTTACAGCAGATACAACACGTGATGTTTGACTTTATTTTTGTCATAATTACAAAGCAGCAGCTCGACCCAATCAACCACAGGAATCAAACTAATGCCCACAGTGGAATATGTGCATCGTCATGGCGACCAGACCATGAGCATGTGCAGAACGACAAGAATAATGTTAAAGAGGAATTAACCGTTTTCATGTCACAAGGAAATATTACATTCAGAATTAAGATTGAAATAAAACCAGTGACTTTATTCTGAATTAAGTTTAATTCAGAATTATCATTTTCAATTGGAATTGGGTGTTTACATGGTTCATTTGAGAGAGGAATCAACCTTTATTCTGAATTAAACAGGAATAAAAACTCATGCAAACAGGACTAGTCTGTGTTTGAAAAGATTACTGTTATTTTACATCAATTATTTCCATGTATTGATAGAATTAGTGGATCGATAAGTATTGAATGGTTCCATCAGTAGATGGTTTTGGGTTTTTATATTAAATCAACATGTTCAACATAAGGTCTGACCTGTGAATCCTTCATAATGCTGGTGACGTCGGGCTGGATTCTGTTTGCGATGCCAAAGTCGATCAGTTTCAGCGAGGCGTTGACGATGACAAAATTAGCTGGTTTCAAGTCACTGTGGACGATTCCTGCGAAAGACAGAAGGTGTCCCTTGAGTTTTAAGAAGTGAAGATGAAGTGACTAAGAACAGTGAGAGCAGCAGTGAGCGCTGCAGAGACAAAGAAGCCACCGTGTTTGTGGATGGTGTGGACGGCCTCCAGCATGTTCTTCCAGTAGAACTTCCTCTCCAGTGGGTTGACAGATTTTCGGTTTCGTAACCAAGTGTTCAGATCCAAGTTTCCACATTCCATCAGCATGTAAATGTAGGTCTTGGTTATTTCACTGTCGAGACAAAATTATTATCATCATCATCTTTTGTTTAACCAGATATAGTCTCACTGAGATCAAAGATGGCTTTTTCAAGAAAGACCTGGCCAAGAGCGCAGCAGCAAAATTACACTAAAATAAAATAAAAAAAAATAAATGAATAGAAGTAACACATAAAAGAGAACATTTACAGCATTAAAGGGAATACTTCACTATTTTTCACATGAATTTGTATAGAATCAGCGTCTTTACTCTGGTGCACCCACAGTGATTTACCCCCGACAGTGTCCTTTGACTGAAGGTCTGGTCCGGTTTTGGTCAAAGCGACAGTAGTCTTCTCAAAATTATGTGTTCGAATGACTGATTTATTTGCATAACAAAGCCGTCACAGAACAAAAACTCTTGGAGTTGCTTGGAGCTACTTTCAATAGCGATCAATGCCCGTTTTCACTGCTAACAGCTGTGCACGTGCCTGTAGCAGCCACTGTCCAACAACTGATCAAAGTAGTTTGCTGATAGCCTAGGATCTAATGGTATTTGCTACGGGGAGACAGACTAGACAGCCTAGGATCTGAAAATCCCAACTGGGTCGGACCAATCAAATCGCGAGGGGCGGGATTGGAGCCCGCCCTGCCTCATGACGACACAAATACGACACATAATGTTGTAGTCGCAGAGACGTAGCAGCTAGCAAACATTGCCGTAACACCAGTTGCTAGCTGCTAGACAACATGGCTCATCACCAGGAACAACCATTCGAGCTGGCTTTGGTCGTTTAGTGCCATTCTGTTTTCTACCGTTCTACACTCACCAAATAGCCTACTTAACTCTGTGCTACAATCCTACTACTAGCCTGGTAGCCAAACGCCAACTAGCTAGCTAAGCTGCTGCACTCATTTTGAGACTACATTCTGGTGTGTTCTTCCGGTGACGCTGTCTACGTTGTGTAAAGAGAAAACTTGACAGACAGCAGTTATCCCGCCCACAAATTCGCCTAGACTTTCTATACTGCCCCCGTAGCAAATGCAGTTTGCGGCCACTGGGGACAGTCTAGACCAGGGGTCTGCAACCCTGGTCCTAGAGAGCCGCTATCCTGCATGTTTTAGATGTTTCTCTCTTCCAGCACACCTGACAGACATTATCAGTCTTCCACACAGCTTGATGAGAGGCTGATCATCTGAATCAGGTGTGTTGGAAGAGGGAAACATCTAAAACATGCAGGATAGCGGCTCTCTAGGACCAGGGTTGCAGACCCCTGGTCTAGACAGCCTAGGCTAGTTTGCTGAGGCACACAGCTGTTAGCAGTGACAATGACCATCGATCGCATTTTAATGGGTGATTCAATCACACCTACAGCGATTCCTGCTATGGGTTCTTTGCACAGATCCACTCCTTCCTAAAGTTAATGCAGCTCATTTGTTTCCTGTCTTACATTATTGGACAAACTGATTAATGCAGGTGTGTCTGACCTCAGTCAATGGTCAGACACACCTGGATTAATCAGCGAGACAAATACAATTCCAGGACAAGAAAGATTATTCCCAGAACATTTAGCCATTTTTAATCAACCTCCAGATCATTTCCATTACTGGAAAAGGATGCTCTAAATGTTCAGGTTTTCCAGGACACGTGGAAACCCTGAAATATGCAACACTATGAACATATTCAACAAAACCCACAGTGGCCTCATTGTTTATCATCCATTTCTATGCTTTTCCACTCACTAGTCGTAGAGTTTGATGATTTGATCGCTGTACTGCTGCAGGTGGTTCAGGTGCTCAATCTCATTTTTGTAACTTTCTATGGTCTGAGCGTCCGCCTCCTCCAGGTCCACGTATTTCACCGCAAACAGCTGCTTTTTGTGATCGAGGACCTGGTAGACCTGAGGGGAAGACAAAAACCTTTAGGTAAACACTACAAAGACACAGTACTGGAAAAGGTGGAAAATACTAACTTTTCCATATGAAACTCAGGAGGATTGTTTACCTTACTCGATCCACCGCGACCAATCATCTTCAGGATGAAGAACTGTTTGCCTTTAATGTTGATGGCTTCATTTGACAGTGTGGTAATAGACTAAAACCAGATGAAAGCAAAAAAACAAACAAAAGTTATGTCAGTGTGCAGCACTTTGCGTGTGCCGTTTTCTATAAATGCTTTATGAATAAATCTGCGTTGACATGACGGTACCTGTGGCGTTTGGAAACAAGGCACTGGGTTTTGTGGGGTGCATGGCTGTTGAACTGCTTGGACTGTGTGCGCTGCTGCTGCAGAGGAAACCACTTCTGGACGTCGCTTTACAACAGGGGTGATGAAGCTGCCGAAAACACAAGAGGAGGTTTTGTCACTGGAATGTTTCACGGGGTTACTGGGAAATTATGTAATAATTAATTCAAACAGTGACAAATATTAAATCTGCCTACAATACTTGTTTTTTTTTTTCTTTTCTCCAGAACAAAAATTCTTTAAGTAAAATCCAGACCTACATTTTACAAATGTGTTCCTGTGTTTTTGGGTGTCATTTAAAAGCAGGGGTGTCCCACTCCATTTAGCCAAGGAATGTTCAGGAACGGTGTGAGGTGGTCCAGAATAGATCCCAATAAGTTTTGGTGAATGTAGGTCAAAGGTCAAAAATGTGTTCTTACAATGATAAAAGAGAAGGCACATCAGGTCAAATGTGTGCAAGGGGGGCGGGGTTTATTGTGTTATTGTACAAGTCTGACCCACAAGATCACATTAGGTTGCATGCAACCTTTGACCTAAAACAATTCCAACGTCTGTGATTGTTAATATCTTTAGTGTAATGTTGACATTTTACACAACATAACCTGCACACCACACTTTTTAACATAACTGGTATTTTTAACCTTCAGCGTCGGGGTGCTGTTGGGAAATATTTTTCTGATAGTAACGCATGTGCAATACATTATCCCACTTTTCATGGTACAGAGTGGGCCCCTCCAAAGACAAATTTTTGTCGCAACTTGCGTGCAATGACAATGAAGTATATATATATATATATATATATTAAACCAATTATTTTTGAACAGTTGTGCGTGACTAAGGAATGTGTTTTTGTTATTGAGGGTCAACATGGTGAGGTAACAAACAAACTGCACAGTAAAGGAGAATGGATTCCAGAAGAAGCAGAAGGGGTGGTTTGATGAACAGTGATCTGAGTTTGCAGATGGTGTGGGTTCTCTACTGGCAACGTTTAATGATGTCCAAAGTGTGTTGATTAAAGTTCAGTTTCTTATCCAGTGTGACCCCAAGGTATTTGAAGTTTTATTTATTTTATTTACTTATTAGTGTTATTTGTTAACAGTCAGGTGTGTTGGTGGAACTCTTACGTGTTGGCAGGGGGTGCTTCTGTACTGCTCCTGTAGTTGTTTGGAGTTTGACAGATGGTTTGTTGCTTCTGTCTGGATGGAGGCTGGATGGACGGAGTCGGAAGGGAATCCATCAAATAGGAAATGGGTATGGGGTCTGGAGGTGTGGCGCGCTTATCCTAGAAAGAAAGACATTTGGAAGGAAGGATCAGCACCGACCCTGATCCTAGCTAAATGCTAGCAAAGTAGCATTTAGCTTAGGCCAGAGCAATTGTGCACACGCACGAAGACAAGAGCAGTACAGATCATCTCGTCTAAGATCTGGGAAAAACGTGGCGTGAAAAAAATGAATTAATTAATTAAAATAAAAATAAATAAATAAATCAGTGGCTAAGCCAAAGTCAGGCCAGAAGACCACATGGTTCAAATGCAGCTGGAAATAAAACATCATCTCACCTCTGGAGAAACATGTCTGCTGACTACATGCGGGACTTTCCACTCAGATACGGCCTCCTTAGCTTTGGGCTGCTCCACGGGTCGGTTCACTGGGACGCGAGCAGGAAGGTGGAAGTCCTGGTTCAGCCCAGAACTCGCCAACACGTCTGGATGAAGAACTAACAAATTAGAATTAGAATTACAGCTGCACAAAATATTGTTTGAGCATCAACGTGCTAGGGCTGGGCGATTTTCTCTTTTAAAAAAATCTCCGATTTTTCCCCAAAAAACTCTATTCACGATTCACGATACGATTTTTTTCCCACATGGGCTAAATGAAAATGAAAACACTAGAAACGTGGTTTCATTCGTCTTCTTTTTTTTTATTAAATAACATGTAAAACAAAAATACTTCTACAAATAACTGTAAATAATAAATCAGTTGTTGCAAAAGGTGCAACTGCAACCTGAGACTTTGTCTACATGAACTGTAGTAAGTCCAGACATATCCACCACTGTTACAGGAAAAACTGTGCAAAAAAAAAACAATAGATACATTTTGTTGGAAAAAAAGAAAGCTTAAAATATTTTCACAACTAAAACAATATACATTAATACTCATATTATATGAAAAACATTGTAAAAAACGTAGTAGTGCAAAAGTAAGATAAAAATAAAACTAGTAACATTTTTACTTTGTAAGGACAAAATAAAACAAAACCTTATTATCAATCAAACTACTTTAATAAATCTCAACATGTTACCAATATTTTGGATATATGATATTATTGTGTCTGTTATCGCTCCCCATAGTGCTCTTTGTTTATCATAAGGTGCAGAGTCCTGCACGGGTTCGGGTACCCGTGGGTGAACCGCAGATTTTCACGAAACAGGTGAAAAATGTTGTGTTGTGTCGGATACGGGTTCGGTTCGGACGTGAGTGATCGCGGGTCTAATTTGCGGTTCATAGGCTAAAAGGTTAACAACATTTTTATTTGGCTCTGCCTTGGCTATGTCACTGTTCACTATATTCGTGGCAATAAATGTTTGTATTTAAGTTTGGCTATCTGACATTTTCTTTCGGGTTCGGGTCGGACATCGGGTTCAGTTATAGCGGGTCGGTTTGGATGCAGATTTTTTTTTTTCGTCGGAAAACAGGTTGGATACGAGTTTAAACATGATGGGTACGGGCGGTTGCGGTATGTCAAAATCAGAACCGTGCAGGATCGGATAAGGTGTGCAGCGAGAAAAGCTTTCAGTCAGTGTTTGTTGAACATTTTGAAGAAGTAGGTAGGGGCCTGGGGTGAAACACTACGGAAAGCAGCCTGGTTCATGGTTTTCTTTTTACGAGGAAAAAAAGTGTGTGTGTGTGTGTGTGTGTGTGTATGTGTGTGTGTGTGTGTGTGGGGGGGGGGGTGTGTGTGTGTGGGGGGTGTGTGTGTGTGTGTGTGGGGGGGGGGGTGAATCGGATTGCACGATTTTCCTAAAATATGAATCGATTTTGCCATAAAACTCGATTTTAAATCTAAATCGATTTTTTGCCCAGCTCTAATGTGTGCGCAATATTCACATGACAGGTCCTGCAATTCTTTTCATTTTTTGTATGTGTGTGTGTGTGTGTGTGTGTATGTATGTGTATATATATATATATATATATATATATATATATATATATATATATATATATATATATATATATATATATATATATATATATATATATATATATATATATATATATATATATATATATATATATATATATATATATATATATATATAAAGAGCTGCACGATAGAGTTAAAAAACGTGATCTCGGTTCACACCTACACACGATTCACTTTTTGATGACAGTTTTTCTGTGTTTATTTTTTTCCAATATGAGCCACGTAACACTTCAGTTTGCTTCACTTCTTCTTCTTCCATAAAGTCCCCTGTTGTTGCTTCCCCACTCAACCAAACATAAATGCACCTGCACATCATGTGAGATGAGGCATTCCCTGAATACTTGTTTTTTTTCTAGTTGTAAAACATTACAGTTTTGCAACCATTTGCGATACAACAGAAAAACAACCTCATACCGGCACAAAAACCTTTAATGGTAAAATGAGGCTTTTCTGGAAATTGTTGTTTTTCCATGAGGGACATTTTTATGTGCATTTATATTTATATGTGAATGGAAAAGTGACTCGTCTTTACCTGTGGGGGGTTCCTCCTCCTTGGGGGGTAACAGCTGCTTTTCTCCAGCTTTGAGGTTACGAACAGCCAAGTCCAGGAGCTCCGGTGGCTTTGCCTTTAACGTCCGAGCTTTGTGTAGAATTGATGACGCTTTCATCACATTGCCTTCAAAAAGGGAGAATGATGAAGAATTACGTCACATGACATAACAGGATGCTGTGGTTCAGTTGGTAGAGCGGGACATCCATTGACAAAAGGGTTGGTGGTTTGAATCCCAGCACCAGTTGTCCACGAGTCAAAAGTGTCCTTGGGCAAAGACACTGAATCCTAAATGTCTCCCAATCGGTCTGGCAACTGTGTGTGTGAATGTGAGGCTAACGTAAAGCACTTTGAGCTAGCTTAGTAAACTAGACAAACCCGGCTAGGGGACAAAAATACATTTTTATTTTTATTTTTTTGTGTTTTTTTTGGTCTGGACTCGCCAAGCCTAGCCGACTAACCCAGCCTACCAATCACGCTGGAGATCCACTAGACAGCGATGTGAACTCAGCGCCACACCACCCCTATTAATTTTGTATGAGAAGCGAATTCTGCTCCCGCAAAGCATTCTGGGTAGGCGGCTCAGCGAGAGTAGCCGTTGTGGTGCGCCTAAAAAGCCCACCTCGTGTCTGTGGTCAGGGTAGTTTTGCGGTGCGGAGTTCGCATCAGCGTCTAGTGGATCAGCTGCATCACAACGCAAGGTTGTTTTTTCTTCCCATTTGAGTGTTTGGGGCGGGACTTGGCCGGACGACAACACGGCCCTATGACAGTGGAAACAACACAACAAGGAAGATGCTACGGCTAGAGAGCAGCGCTGGTTTGACTCGGCTTTGGAATGGGTTTTAACTTCTACTGGAGTTTTTCATTCAAAGAGGAAGAGGAAGGGTCACTCTGTTCATTCCCTTGGAACAAGAACATTTTTGGTGTTTTACCGACTGGTGACGGAAAAAGTTTACATGTGCGTTTTTTACTATTTAGATGGAGACGCGACCCAACACATCTTCAATACACCCCTGTCTGGAACGAGTCTTCAGATTTGTGCATGTTCACACCCTGACTGCGTCTGCTTCATGCAAATGAAAGGCACTTGTGATAAAACATGCTGTGGTATTTAACTGTAATCATCCTGGTGTAAATGGTTCCTTAAAGTTTCTTTCAGCTTAATTTGCTGTCCTGTTTGTCCTGTGGACAGCTTGATCAAGTTAGTCATATTTCCACTTCACTTCGATTTGACACAATTTACAAACGGCATTGTTTTTGTCAAACATCTGGGTCTTTTTGTTTTCAGAACCCGAAATATTTCCAGCTTGCAGAGACCGTGGTGTTTTCAGAAAGTCTTGGCTAACTTTGTCAATACTCTGACGCCATGTTTGTTTGAGGTCACACACTGCGGGGTCACACACCGAGTGTGTCTGCGTGAATTCAATGATGTATCGGGGGTCAGTGGGGGAAATGTTCACTGGTGGAAGAATTTACGAAAATAAATTAATAAAATAAATTCCATCTTTGGACGTACGAATCAATCGTAAGTAATTAATATGCAAATCGATCCAGAATTTTTTTTTTAACACAGCTCGTACTGTAAACTGTTCATGTTGGTTTAATTTATGTAGCACATGAAAACAAAATGAAATGCTAATGAGCTGTTTTCGTACCTTGGGAAACCTCAAACTGTGCGTGTGCGATGTGGACGAACGCAAACGCTTTGCAATTGGATCTTGCAACAATGAAGTGATCCTGTGCTTCGTCTGGGTCCTCAATCCTGCACAAGGAAAAACAAAAATTCACAAAAAGAACTGTATAGTGTATATACCAGAGTCCTGCACGGGTTCGGGTACCCGCGGGTGTCCCGTGGGTGAACCTCAGATTTTCACGAAACGGGTGAAAAATGTTGTGCTGTGTCGGATACAGGTTCGGTTCGGGTCGGACGTGGGTGATCGCGGGTCTAATTTGCGGTTCATAGGCTAAAAACTGTTCTTTAGTTTGGACTTGTAGAGCTGCCTCCTGTCGGCTTCCTTCTTGATGCGTTTTTCAAGCGCGCGTGTGTGTGTGTGTGTGTGTGTGTGTGCGCGTGAGCTCACGGAAAAAATTTGTTTTTGAGTTTATTATTTGTCTACTACTGTTTAACAACATTTTTATTTGGGTCTGTCACTGTTCAGTATAGTCGTGACAATACATTTTGTATTTAAGCTGACATTTTCTTCCGGGTTCGGGTCGGATATCGGGTTCATTTATAGCGGGTCGGTTCGGGTGTGGATTTTTAAATTTTTTTTCGTCGGAAAACGGGTCGGATACGGGTTTGAACATGACGGGTACGGGCGGTTGCGGTATGTCAAAATCAGAACCGTGCAGGACTCTGGTATACACTCCTGATCAAAATCTTAAGACCAGTTGAAAAACAGCTAGAATTTGAATTTTGCACTCTGGGTTCTAAAGTAGAGCTACAATATGCAAAAGCAAGAAGGAAGAGTGTGACAAAAAGCACTTTGAAAAAAAAAACAAGTCAACCGAAACAGGCTGTTTATCATCTGATCAAAAGTTTAACACTATAGATTATAAAAACCCAAATCTGCTCAAAATTCAAAAAAGAAACATTGCCAAAAAAAAAAACCCCAGCAAAAAAATGCAGCTTTGGCGATCCCAAAATACCATCATCTGAAATTGTGGTTTTCTGTCCAACATTATTCAGCCCCACTGTACACTCACCCCTTCAATTCTGCATATCTGACCAGTATTCTGGCGTAGCTTGTGTTTTTGCTGTACTGTCTTATTGGCAGCCTGGAGAAGACTTTGGAGTAGCAGTCCTTGAGCTTATTGAAGAGGCTGGCATCTGTGTGTGGGTTCCCTGTCTTCTCCAGGTTCATTAGGAACGTCCAACATTCCTCAGGAGACTGTGAACTGATGACCCGATTGAAATTACATGAAACATCTGCCGAGAAAATAAGGGAAACAATTAAAGTCAGACACCAAAATACGCAAGAGGATACGAGGTTGGGGTTATTCAAACTAGGGCTGAACGATTTTAAGAAATATTTGAAATGCGATTTTTCTGGCAGTTATTGCAATTTCGATTTCATAAACAATTTTCTTCAAATCCAAGTCATCAGCAATAATCACAAACATTACAGAAACTGACATAGTACAATTTAAACAATAAATGCCAGAGCAGGCCATGATTTACTGACAGATGAAGCAAAAAAAGAGGAGGAAAAAGGAGAAAGGGAAAGAAAAAAGGGTCAAAAAAGAAAAAAAGAGAAAAGAGAGGGGAGGAGAAAAAAAAGAAAAAAAAACATTTTAGTGAAAGAGAAAAAGGGGGAAAGAAAAGAAAAGAGGGAAAAGGTCAGAGAATCCAATGGTGTTCGTTACAAAGCTTGTTGACCTTCCCACATTAACGTCATAGGTGGGTCAAAAATTATCAGATTTTTGTCATGAATAGATATTTCTATGTAACATTCCACATATGAACTTAGTTTTTTTAATTAAGCAATATGGCCGCCATATAGACATCTGGGAAAATGCAAACATTGATTTTCTGATTCCGTAAACCATAACCTTTCCAAAAATATATAGTTTACCAACCCCCCTCCAAAAAAAAATCCCATTGAAAAATATAATGCCCTGGACTAAAAGGAGAGAAAAGAAATCAAAAAGGAAAAAAAAGAGAAAAGGAGGAGGACAAAAGAGAGAGAAAAGCATGAATAAATGCAAAAAGAGAAAAAGCGGGAAGTAAAAAAAGGGAAAAATGAATAGTTAAATAATAAGGACAGAAAAAAGAAGCAAAAAGTGAAAACAGAAGGTGATAGTTTGGTCATATTTATTAGTTTAACTGTCACTATTTATATTTAATGGAAATTAAAGAACTTTTTTTTTTTCATTTGACAAAAAAATAAAATAAATTAAAAAAAATCAGTCTGGGCTCTGAATATTGTCTTAGAAACATCCACGGCGTGTGTCGCTCATCAGCTAAGGATGATGGGGGGAAAAAAAATTTAAATAATTTTGGGTCAATCACTAGTAAAATAGTTAATAAAACAAAGTTAGAAGATCTGCAAAAAACAACAACAAAAAAACACAGCTTTAAAACACAAAATTGTAACGTCTGAAATTTCGATTTTCGGTCCAAACTGATAAATAAGCCCTAATTCTAACCGTACTGCACCTTCCATCCTTGATGTGTCCTTGGTGTGACGGGTGTGAAGTGGTGTGGTGGTCGAGTCCACAGAGGCCTGGTCCTCCCAGTCGTCTTCTGGACTGACCACTGGACGCTGGAAGCAACAGTGACAAGACAACGTCCGTCTTTGAGACACAGACTGGAAACTGGACTGAAGCGACTAAGGTTAACGAAAATGCTGCTTTTTTTGGGATTCTGTTCATTCAAACATTAAAATAACTTGTACTCACTGGGAGGCTGACCAGCGCACTGTCCAGGGAACTTCTGTTAGCTGATGACAAGCCAAAAACTGTGCTCACACTTGAACCAGACGTTTGCCTAAAACAAATTAATAATTCAGAATGGTGGAAAGCACATTCAATGATATGAATACAATACTATTTAACCCTTTGATACATGAATTATGAGAACCTTAGTCAAGATTTTTTTCAAAAGTGCTTTTATTCCACTTTAGGCTGAAAAATATAATGTGATTGAAATCTTTTTAATAACTCATTTTTTTTATGGAGTTACAAAATTCTCCACTCAGCTGGAAAACATGTGTTTAAAGTGATTATCCGGAGTAAAAATAAGTTTAGTTAATTTTTATATGATTGGGAGTACATGCATATATTTGACATCAAAATCACACCATTTGGTTGAACAAAAAACTGTGTGAACATGAAAGTGTTTAGGGCATGCATTTTTGCTGACACAAAACTTCTAAAGTTTAGAACAACATCACACTTCAGTGGTAGTAAGTAGAGGGTCCCTAAAGACAAACCCAAGTGTCCTGAGGTCTTCATGTCCTCAGATAGTCTCAGTGATTATGACATTATAATACGACTGTATGTTTTTCTGTACATCCCTTTTGTATTGTTGTAAATGTATGCTTACTTCCATGTACCTCAGAAGAGGTTTTCGGAATAAAACTGAACTGAAAAAAAAAAACAAAAAAAACTGATAGTGTGTCCACAGTTACTGACCTACACATATGGACCTGTGGGTTCAGAAGACGTCTGAGGACAAAGACCATAATAGTGGATTGCACAGTTAAGACGCTCTGGAAATTCATGATTACGTTGCATTCTTTTTTAAAAACAACAACCTGTTAGTAGACTAAGCTTTGCTGTTGCATACAGCTTTATTGACATTTTATAATGAAATACTGGATTATGTTTTTTAAAAAGATTGGAACAAAATCATGAATTTCCAGAGCGGGTCGACAATCGACCATTTCAAGCTTCCTCCTAAAAATATCCAGTGGTTCATGTGTGTAGATCAGTAACTGTGGACACACTATCGGAAGACATAAAGACCTCAGGACACTTGGGTTTGTCTTTAGGGACCCTCTACTTACTACCACTGAAGTGTGAGGTTTAGAACTTTAGAAGAGTTAGTCTAAAAAATTGCGTTTCGTGTCAGCGAAAAAGTCCTGTCCTAATCACTTCTATGTTAACACAGCTTGGCTCAGAACGGCAAAATCTACATTTCTCAATGGTGTGATTTAATAAAGAAACCTAACCTAACCTAGCCTTGCTGTATCCATCAGAATTTCTCTAACGGAGCATCTGAAGACAAACCCATGACTGCATGATCTTACTTAGACAGACTGGTGGGAACTGAAACGTCACTTCCCCTCGAGGATTTCCTATTCATGAAGTCATCATCCTCTTTTTCTGGGATAGAAAACGGTACGACAGGAACTCTCCCTGGCTGGAACATAAGAAGGTAAAAAATTTTTTTTAAATAAATAAATATTCTGTCACCGACGCTACGTTTATACGGTGACGATGAAAAGATAAGACGTAAAACTGGCGTCTCGTCTTCAGTTTTTCCATCTGCATTTGGACGAGCGTTTTCAGGAGGAAATCGATGCAACAGTGGACGAAATTTGATTAGATATGCATCCCAGGCTGCCGTCAGTAACTGTACAGCCGTCTGTGTTGAGCTGTGGTACGAGTATAAATACTATACAATTACTGCAACGACTCCTGTTCGTTTACTGGAGCTGTTAGATCTGTGGGATCCAGGGAGGCCGACATGTTTGTGGTTTTAGCTGTTCGGCAGTTTTATTTTTTAAAAAGAACATTAACCTGAATTGGATCAGATAGACTCAAAAAGAATCGATTCTTAATCTTCAGAATTAGATCGAGTTTTTAAATTTGAAGCGACACCCAGCTCTGGTCCATATGTTCTGCGTTTGTTGCCGTTTAGACGGAGACACGACCCGGCTCGTCTTCAAAACTCTGCATTCTCGAAGGAGTCTTCAGATTTTTGGGTTTTCACACCCCCGATGGAGCAGTTGCCGTTTAAAGGGGACGGCCATGGCTCAGTTGGTACAGTGGGTCATCCAATAATCGAAGGGTTGGTGGTTTGAATCCCACTCTGTCCTAGTCAGTCCGTTGTGTCCTTGGGCAAAGACACTTCGCCTTCCTGCCTCCAGTGTCACTCACACTGGTGTATGAATATTCAGTGGTGGTCAGGGGGGCCGTAAGCGCAAAATGGCCGCCATGGTTCTGTCAGTCTGCCCCAGGGCAACTGTGGATACATATGTAGTTTACCACCACCAGAGGGAGCATGTGAGAGTGAATGAATGAGAGGTCACTAATTTGAAGCGCTGTAGAAATCCAATCTGTCATAAAAGGCACTTCCGATTATATAGTGTGTAGTTTTTTAGCTACAATCGTGCTGGTGTAAACAGCCTCCAATACTTCACTTGAACATGTGTAGAAAACCATCAAATCCAACACTCACCAAACCAATGTCTCTTTTGCACTGAGATGCAGACCTCCAGCCTGACAGCCGCTCATCTGATCCTCCATAGAGCTCAGTGCTGAGGGTAAGGTGGATAAAGACAAACGTGTCACAACTGCAAACTAACAAATAAAACTTGTATTTATTTATTCATTTATTTATTTTACCTTGGACCAAAGATACTGGACATTTGGAAGTCACCAGACCCATTTGATATCCTGTTTACTTTATGTAACTCTGAGCCTTTTTTGACAGAACTGTGAACATTGCTGTTCTGCAAAACTGAAAAAGAAAAAAAACAAAACAAAGGAAATTATACAAGGCTTCAATATGTAACCATCAAATAAAACATGCGGCCCGGGGGCCAAATACGGTCCTCCAGAGTGTCTAATCCAGCCCCTATGATGAATTTGTGAAACGCAAAAATGACACTGAAGATAGAAATCATTTTAGTTCAGGTTCCACATTCAAATCAATTTAATCTCCACTGGGTCAGATCAGTAAAATACTCTCATGATAACGTATAAATACTCAGAATTTCAAATGTTTATCTTTATAAATGTAAAAATGTCCATGTTATCGGACAATATCTAAAAATATGCAAATTGTAAAATATGTCCAAATGTGGATATTAAAATGACCATAACTTTGGTTCTACTTGTTATAAGAAACATCATTTTTTCACCATCTTAAACCTTAGTTTCCACTCTACCAAGCTACACACATAACTCTGTTTGGATTTACACACACTTATGCCTGGTTTACTGGTGGTGGGTCACATATGTGAAAAAATTATGTTTCTATCATAAGTAGAACCAAAGTTATGGTCATTTTAATATCCACAGTTGGACCTATTATGCAATTTGCATATTTTTAGATATTGTCCGTTAAAGTTTTGGACTGTTTTGGGGTAGGAAGTCCTTAGCAACGTATAATAATTTGTATCCGATTGACACAAATTGTTGACAGATGTTAAAGGACACTCTGATGGACATGTCACAGAAGTTTTATATATTATAATAATAGGACAGAAGTGTGACGTATTATAATCATTTGGCTTACACCATTGGACAGAACATTCAATATAAGCTTTTACCTCGTACCAAACACTTGGGTGTTTACCCACGGAACGGAGATCGTTTTGTTCGGTGAAAAGAGGTGGAAGTCGTCTTTGTCTTTGCTCAGCAATACCTGAACTTTTGTCGCCGCTTAAATAATTGACTCAATAAACACCTTTATTGATTGGATTTCAATGTAATGACCACAGGAAGTGAACATAGAGGTGTTAAGGTACCGTTTTTTGATAAGGTGTAAACACAAATAAGAAATCACCTTCCAGCCTAAATTTGGCTGTAGCTCTGAACGGCTCAGCGCGACTTATGCCTGGTTTCGTGGTGGCGGGTCACATATATCTAAAACATGTAGGCCGGCAGCCCTCGAGGACCAGGATTGGGTAACCTTGGCCTCGATGGAACCGGATGAAACAGCTGATTTCAGCTACAATGTCGAACGGGTTTAACAATAGTAGTCACATGAATCTAAGGCAGGTTTTTATTTAAAAAAACATTAACATGTCCACATGTTCAGGGTGGAAGCATGTCCGCAGCCTGTTCACTATTAATCCAGCTGTTGAGAACACTCGCTCCGACAGCACTGACATTAAGCATAGAGGTTCGTGCTCTGCTTCGTTTTCCGTTATTGCAGCACTTTTCTCTTGTAGCTTCACTTTGGTTGCATTTGTTTTATGTGTTTGTGTTTTTGGTTGTGCATCTTGTGTTTGCAGTGTTTTGTCGATGCGGTGCGTTTGCCCCCGTCGGCCGCTGTACAATGCAATGCAAGTCAATACGACATTCTTTCCAAGTAAAACGCAATACAAGTAATGCAGCACTCGAAATTAATATTCTATATTCCGAGCGTGTCATGAATATTTGAAAAATATGATCATCTGTAATTCACACCTATGGGTAATTTAGATTAATCAATTAACCTATCAGTGCATTTGTTTGGATGGTGGGAGGAAACTGAAGTAACTGGAGTAAACCCACACAGACACGAGGAGAACGTGTAAACTCCAAACAGAAAAGTCTGGTGTTGGGCTCTACAGTATCATCAGTGATATTTAAAAAAAGAAAACACAATGCATGTAAGAAAATTAATGATATGCAATTAACTCATGGAATAAAATATGAATAATCCTTAACCTGGAATGTTTTCCTTGTCACCTGGATAGAGGAGCTGCACTGGCACTGGCTGCATCCTCTGTAGTGCCGCCTCCAGCAGTTCCTCTGGTTTGGCACCCAGCTCAATAGCATTCTGTAATATAGAGAGCGCTCTGGTTGTGTTTCCTGGAGATGTAAAAGGGCAGACGGTGAAACAACACAAAGACAGAAGACCATGTTGTTGTTGTTGTCAAAGAAACAGCAGAGGGAAAAATGTTGTACCTTGAGAACGCTCAAACTCTGCATGTGCGATGTGAACAAATGCAAAGTTCTGGCTGTGAGATCTCGCAACACTGAAGTTGGACTCTGCTTCGTTTACGTCTTTGATTCTAATTGACAAAAAAAAAAAAAATAGAAGAAAAGAAATTGGTTAATAGACCCAAATTCCGAAGACGAATCTAAAAATGATAAACATGGACCATTAAAGGGATAGTTCACCACTTTTTCACATCAATCTGTACAGCATCACCATCTTTACTCTGGTGCACCCACAGTGACTTACCCCTGACAGTGTCCTGTAAGTCGAGGTCTGGTCCAATTTTAGTCAAAGTGAAAGTAGTCCCGCCATGTTTTCTGGGGTCAAAAATATAAAACGTGTTTCTTCTCAGCACGGTATGCCTTTGAATGAGTGATTTATTTACAGAACAAACACTCACACCTCATAATTGCTTGGAGAATACTTTCTCTCAATAGTGATCAATGCGCTAGCGTTGTCACTGCTAACTGCTGTGTGCTTGCACGTAGCAGCTGGTAACACTGCTGAACAACTGATGAAAGTAGTTTGGTAAAGGCAAAGGCAAATTTATTTGTGTAGCACAGTTCGTGTACAGGACAATTCAAGATGCTAAGGTGCACAGCTATTAGCAGTGACAACGAGCATTGATCGCTATCGAGAGAAAGTAGCTCCAAGCACTTACGAGGGGTGAGTTTTTGTTCCGGGATGGTTTTGTTACGCAAATAAATCACTATGGTGGCCAACAGGGGCAAATGCACCACATCAACAAAATGCTGCAAACACAAGAAAGATGCACAACCAAAAACACAAACACATAAAACAAATGCAACAGAAGTGAAGAGAAACATGCTACAATAACAGAAACCAAGCAGAAGCAAAAACATACAAACCCCCAAAACCAAGGCGAAAGAAAAAATGCAGCAGAAGAAAAACCTTTTTGCTTCTGCTTGGTTTCTGTTACTGCAGTATTTTTCTCTCGTAGTTTCACTTGTGTTGCATTTGTTTTATGCGTTTATTTTTTTGGTTGTTGCATCTTCCTTGAGTTTGGAGCGCTTTGTCAATGTAGTGCGTTTGCCCCTGTAGGCCACCATAAATCACCGATTCGAAAACATGGTTTGAGAAGAAACACTTTTTACTTTGTTGATCCCAGGACACCTGCCGGGACTACTTTCACTTTGACCAAAACCGGACCAGAACTTGATGCACAGAACAGTGTCTGGGGTAAGTCACTGTGGGTGGAACAGAGTAAAGGCACCGATTCCATACACATTTATGTGAAAAATAGTGCACTATCCCTTTAATATTGCTACTAATTAGTGATTGTACCTTAATTAACTATTAGTTATTGTAACTGATGACAGTACGACCACTCAGCAGGCAGAATTGTTCTGTTCTTTCACAATTTTGTGACCATGCTACAATTATGCAGTAATCCTGTTATTGAATGTCAAACAATGGAACAAGTATATTATAATAACCATGGCAATCATTTACTCACGCATTGAGCTGTGCAAATCTAACCAACATCTTTGCATAGCTTTCATTCTGACAGTGTTTCCCCGGTGGCATGTTGGCGAATACTCTTTTATAAAAGTCCAAAAGTCTAGTGAGATGACTACGATCCAACTGAGGGTCTTTTTTCTTCTCCAGATCCATCAGATATGAGCGGCATACGTCAGGTGAGTTTGATCCAATGACCTGGGTGATGTTGTCTGTGTCATCTGTAACAATAGATTGATTTCACATGACGTCACATTGCTATATACCTAAGTTCAGTAAAGAAAGTACTACTTAGTTACTTCCACCTCTGCTGAAATAGCAATGTCATCATAGTCACGTGACTGAAACCTACCTATTGAACAGTTAGGATGACTTTCTGAGGTATGGATAAAATAAGCACTGATATTAAGGTGACATGTCTGCAGGGCCTTACCTTCATTAAGATACTTCTTAATTTTGTTGAGCTTTTGATAGATCATGGCAAGTTGCTGCTTCCTGTCTGTATGCTCCTCTTCGTCCATCTGAAACATAAATGAAAAAAATGAAGCACACATTATGCTGGACAGAACATGAAATCATTGACAGTTGCCGCTTCCTGTATCCATTATTAAAACACTGTCATTGCATGTAGTTGCACCTGAAATGCGTTTGAGTATAGTAATATTACAATGTCATATGATCACTTTCTGCTGTAAATATGCCACCAGAAATGTTCACTGCACGGATAAGAGTCTTCTACATCATGTTTGTACTGAAAAAAAAAAACCAAAAAAAAAAAAAACAATCAATACATTAAAAAAAAAAGTTTATTTGATTTTTCTTCAAATAATAACTACAATAAGGGTTGCCACCCCTGTCTGACAAAAAACCCCTGGACATTTCAAACTCGATCAAACATTTTGATTGTATTCAATGGCATCTTTCATTCAGTGACCAGGAAAGTATGCATTTTTTTCCCAGGACAGACCATTAAAAACTGAGACAATCAGGAAAAACCAGGACAGGTGGCAACACTAACATGAAAAACAAAAATAAAACATTCATGTACAAAAGAAAACTAAAAGTAAATGGAAAATAAAATGTATAGACACTGGTAAAGGTAGTAGGTGGTATTCAAGTTCTTTACACAAGTTTCAGTTCAAACAGTCTTCAATTTAGAATAGAATAGATACTGTAGCTTTGACTGTTCAACATAAAAATACAAATATTCCATTGTCACCACTGCTAAAAACACACACTCCTCCCCACTAAAAACACAGTGCCACAAATTAATACAGACATAAATTAAAATCAAATAAAAATCACATAAAATAATTAAAAACGCTAAAAACACAGTGCAGATATTTTTTTTGTTATTGAGAGCAGCTATTGCAGATGGGGATGAATAGTTTCTTGTAGATGTTAACTTGAGGTCATTTATAATTGTAATAATATAGAATGTATGCAATTTATGATAATATAGATTATATATAAAATTAACTAGAAAAGCACAGAGTGCAAACCTCCGCCAAGACCCCTTACTCAAAAAGTTATGGATGGATTTTGATCAAATTCAGGATGTGTTGGGATTATCACAAGGAACAAATGATTACATTTTGGTGGTGATCCGGAAGAGATCCTAGATTCTGGATCACTTTGAAATTTTACATTGCGGTAAATGGAAAATACATTTCAAAATGATCCAGGATCTCTTCTGGATCACCATCAAATTGTAATCATTTGTTCCTTGTGACACTCCCAACACATCCTGAAAATGTTACCAAAATCCATCCATAACGTTTTGAGTAATGTTGCCGACAGACAGACAGACAGACAGAAACTCCAGCGAAAACATTGCCTCCTGGCCGGAGGTAATAATCAGTCCAGGTCTAAAAGAAATGGGGGGGGGCTCCCACAAATTCTAGAAAGGATGACTACTACTTATCTTGAAACACAGAGTATTCTCCTTTCATAGAATAGGATTTTTTTCCATTGGTAAAACATGTACTATGTTTTCTAGCTAACATTTTACACTCGGGCTCATTATAGATTTCCAGCCTTGTGACCATCTGGCCTGTAGTAAACAAAAGGTGACCATCTTCCTGTTGGCTGACTAGAGCTTAATGTCCTTAACGCCTTAGGGAAAAGTCCTAGTATACATAACACATATACAGAGGTCCGTTTCATTTATAGAACAAAGTATATGAATAATCCCTCTCCATAATCCTTGTAGTTTTGCGCACGCCCAAAGACAATGGATGAGTGTGCATTTACATGTTCCACATTTAACACATACACCAGGAGTATTCACATTACATTTTTGATGCATCGATACGTTTAACCAGAACACCGACCTTCCATTGCCAAAGTTTATTATTTCGTGTGCGAGTGTATGGTTTGTTTGGCACATTAGCTAAACTAGCTAGCTAACATTTACTTCAGATTTCAGCTAACGTCTGCGACCTTTTGTTTTCTACACCAAGCTGAGGAAACGTAACATTTACAAAGGCATTATATAGATAAGTAACCAATGGCCGTATACTTAAATAATTCTTACCGTGCGTGCCTCGAAATTAATTCTTTTAATCTTCTAAGACACGAAAAGGCTCGCCTTCAACTGCCAAATTTCAAATGTACCGCTTCCGTAAGTCCCGTTCGGCGCGCTTGCTGATTGGCCAGTTTGTGCACGCGCCGGATATGGTGCGTTTACGGTATAGTGAACCACAGAAGTAAAATAATAACATTTAGCAAACACACAACTAGCAATGACACATGATGGCGATATCGTTACCCATTTAGGTCATAGTGTTTGATTGCGTTACGTGCATGTGAATATATCAAGAAATAGACATATTATATATATTATAAAAGCTATCACAGTATGGGTTAGTAACAGGATTTAAACTGTTAAAAAAAAACATTGAATCCCCAGTTTGCTGCAGCCTCCGCCTATGCATAGTTAATTTTACCCACAAATATTAGCACATCCAAGGGATGATCAATAAAAATTGTGGAAACTAACTATTTTTGTGGAATAAAGCTGGTAATTTCTAAAAGTGACTTTTACTGCTGAAAAATATTGCTATCAATGGGGTGCTTTGTAACCTTGTATCTGTGACGCAACAATTTCTGGTTGGTTTTTGTGACGCGACTTTATGTCATGAGAATATATAATGAGCTGGAAACGGATTTTTCATGCTTATGTTGTCATATTTAGGTCTGTCTATAAATATATAGATAAATAATCACACAGTAGACTCCAGCTCCACGCAGTCTTAACCGGAATTACACGATTACGTAAAATTAACCAATGTATAAATATTTACAGAAACCGATCAGGTTGAGACGCTTATGTAAATGTTAAAAATGTACAAACAATGAGAATGTCCAAAGTCCGACCGGCCCTGAAAGCAGCACCACGCTGTACTTCCCTGTTCCTGCTCCTCCCTCTTCCATGATGGCAGCCATGGGACAGAGATGAGCTACGACACCGATTTTGGAGTTTTGGCTTGAAATGGGATTAGGCTGTGTACCTGTTCTATGTATGGTTTTGACTTGACATCGCTGTACTTTATCCACACTAATGCGTCGTCATATGGAGACAGTGAAGACATTCAGAAATATCATGATTTCCAGTGGGCTAAGCTAGCAAGCTACGGTTAGCACATTAATGAACTTGTCTGTTCTGCCGCACAAGAAGAAAGCAGCTGTTCTGCTAACGGTGTACTGACATCCTACAAGGTCTGTGGGCATTGGTTTAGTACATTCTAGAGAATAGGAAGTCAGAATCCATTCATGTCATTTAAATCAAAATTCTGGCAGAAGCTAAAGTTAAGTGTTAGCTGTAGCTCGTTTCTGCATAGAAACCCTATAGTGTGGAACACGCAGGCATCATTTCCTGGTTATTTATTAGATCTCCTGGTATATTTTTTGCATGTTATATAACTGGTTACTTACACATGAGTATTTGAAGGGATTGTAATGAGGTAAGATATGAAACTGAGTGTCTCCTTTGTGCAAACAGCCTTATGTGAAAACAGTACAGATGCCATGCTGTCATGTTTCATGTAGATCTCCTACATATTTGCTGTTTTGAAGAAAGGAACCATGGAGCCAAGTGTTTGGATGTTAATCCGGATGTTGTCTTGTTTCTTCCCCCAACAGCTTCTTTTCACCATGGCCATCACTCAGTTCCGTCTTTTTAAGATCTGCACATGTCTTGCCAGTTTGCTTTCTTTCTTTAAACGGTTGATATGCAGGTGAGTGTTTACTACACTGTTCTCGCAGCAGAACAAATCATGCTTCTCCCTCCAGAGCTTGTAAATACCTTGTCAGCTACTTTTTTTAACCAATACTTGACTATGGAAATGTTCTGTATATCAGTGTTCCTCAACCCTGGTCCTGGAGGAACACTATCCAGCGTGTTCAAGATGTTTTCTGCTTCCAGCACACCTGGCCATCTTTATCAGGCTTCTGCAGAGCTTGATGATAGGCTGATCATTGGAATCAGATGTGTTGGAACAGGGATACATCTAAAACAGGCTTGGGCAAACGATTCCCAAAGGGCCGGTGTGGCTGCAGGTTTTTGTTCCAACCAAGCAGCAGCACACCAGACTTGATTCAATTCATCAACTGATCTCGGCCTAGGTTGATTGGAACAAAAACATACAGCCACACCGGCCCTTTCTGGAATAGTTTACCCATGCCTGATCTAAAACATGCAGGACAGTAGCTCTGTAGGATCAGGCTTTAGAGGTTTCCCTCTCCAAACCAGATGTGGGTAATCCCAGCTTCATAGAGTTAAAATCCTACCATATATTTGGTCCAACCAGTAACTAAAGCAGCTCCATTTTGATGAGCTCAACACCTCATCCAGATAGATGGATAATTAGTGGAATAATTTGTGTTAAGTGAACAGCTACATCCAATACATTGGACTTTTAGGCCCAATCCCATTTCTATTTTTTACCCCTTACCCCTTCAAACAGAGCTATAAGGGGTAGGGCTTGAAAATCAACCCCTATGAATTGGGACACCCCTTCAACACTCACCTACGTCATCAGTTCGCTCCGCCAGTTATTACGTATCCAAAAACCAGAGCTTTAACCAGAAGTAAACAAACATGTCTGCTGCTGTAATTGTGGCGTTCTCCTGGGATATGACCATATTTTTACTAATATCTGCGTCCAATTGGAAATAGTGATTTATTCATTACCTCCACCAAGGAGGTATTAAATTCAGGTCCGTTTGTCTGACTGTCAGCACGATTACGCAAAAAGGCCAAAACAGATTTTGATGAAACTTTCAGGAATGATAGATAATGGGTCAAGGAAGAACCCATTAGAGTTTGAGCAATGAAGGTCAAAGGTCACACTAAAGGTTAACAGTTAAAATATATCAGTGGTAATATCTCAGGATTCAGACAAGATAAAATCTGGTGGGTTTTTTTGCATTCACATGGTCTCACCTTCAGACATCAGACGGGTCAACACCTTTGGCTCCATCACATTTTGACGTCATGACGACATATCAAGCCTTGGCGGAGGTCTGCTGTCTCTGACTGCCTTGTTTATTTTTATTTTAGAAACAATGAATAAACAACGTGTTTCGTTGTCTTATTTTTGGTTTTATTTTGAAAACAAATGACACATAGATTATATAAACAAACATACATTAATAGACGTGTGTCTGTATATACATAACCATGTGTACATTTGTATACATACATGACCATTACCCTAATTTGTTTGATTTGTGGAAAAAAACAAAAACAAGGCCATCAGAGACGGCAGACCTCCGCCAAGGCTTGATATGGCATCATGTGACATGATGGAACCATAGGTGTTGACCCATCTGATGTCTCAAAGTGAGACGACGTGAATGGAAAAAAACACCAGATTCTATCTTGTCTGAATCGTGGGAAAATACCACTGATGTGTTTGAACTGTTGACCTTTAGTTTGACCTTCGTTGCTCAAAATCTAATGGGTTCTTCCTTGACCCATTATCTATCATTCCTGAAAGTTTAATCAAAATCTGTTATGAACTTTTTGCGTAATCCTGCTGACAGACAAATGGACCCCAATTTAATACCTCCTTGGTGGAGGTAATAAACCAAAACTAAGGAACGAAAAGGACCCAACCCTAATAACATAACACAGACCCAAATTTCTTTTCTATACCCGACTGTCTCAGAAGAACTGCTCAAATAAAACAACTGAACAGCTAGTGTTCCTCCAGGACCAGGGTTCAGAAACACTTCTGTATTTGAGCCTCATACAAATGTCTGTCATCTCTAAACACAAGTTAATATTGTGCTTTAGGATTTATCAGTTTGTCATTTCCTTCACCAGTGTGATCTGTACACGTCAGCCTAGCAGCCTTCACTAAAGAAGCTTCACCCACTGATTATCTCTGGGCTACAGACTGTATCAGGATAAAAGCAGACTAAGACAAAAAAACAACCTGAAACTAAAATGCAGAAATGTTTTTGGAAAATCTGGTCATGTGTGTTTATTTAACCATATATGTGCTCAGTGTTCTCGGTCAGTTTTTCTGCTTCCGCGACAAACAAGTAAATGGTGCACATTAACTCTTAACTCTTAGGGTGTGTTGACTAACAGATGCTATCATCTGCGTTGTTTGAGTTGGAATAGAATAGACTTGATTCCCATTTGTACATGTTCAACAAGGTTAACACATGTACATTGGAATTATTTTGTGTTGTGTCCCTAAGTCAGGTAACTCACTGACCATTTAAGAAGAGTAAACTATATGTTAAAAAATAACAAATAAACTACACATTAAAAACAAACTGCACCATATAAATAAAACCAATGAAGATAAAATGATTAAAAATAGTACTAAAATGTTGTCAAAGCTTGTATTGCACCAATATAAATATATAAAAGAAGTATTGCACATGTGTGAGGTAGTCCCTCTCTGGTGTCCCGAGGCACTGGCGTAATGATACGACCACACCAAACAGATTTTTCACATTCGTGCGTTGAGATTAATGGATTGGATTTATATAGCGATTTTTTTTTTTTGCCACTCAAAGCTCTTCACATTATTCATTCACTCTCACATGCTCGCTCTGGTGGTGGTAAACTACATATGTATCCACAGTTGCCCTGGGGCAGACTGACAGAAACAGGGCAGCCATTTTGCGTTTACGGCCCCCCTGACCACCACTAAACATTCATACACCAGTGTGAGTGACACTGGAGGCAGGAGGGTGAAGTGTCTTTGCCCGAGGACAACGGACCGACTAGGACAGAGGGATTCAAATCACCAACCCTTCAGTTGCTGGCCGTCCCTAATTTACATACAAAGTCAATGGAGAGATGTGTTTGGACGCAGATTCACCCGGGGCAGCGTGTTGGATGCATTGCTGCAGTTCGTTAGAGCAGCAGGTCTTGCTGCAAATACGTGTAAACGCTGGAGTTGAAAATATTTAACTTTTCAGGCGAATTTGCATGACACCGAGCCACAAAAGCCAATCAGTGTTGAGATGTTGTCAACGTCGTGATGGAATGATGTATGACGCTTGAGTCCACCCACTGACTCAGATCATGGGCTGGATGGTGGGTGTCCCTGAGGATGTTCTGTGTCTTTTTCTTGCTGCACTGTTTATATATGAATTATTTGTTTTATTCTTTACTTCTGCAGGACTGGAAGGGGCCGGAAGCTCAGTGGCGATCAAATAACTCTCCCCACAACAGTAGATTTTTCATCATCGGTACCAAAACAGGTCAGTATGGTACTAAAGGCCCTGTACTGTAGGTCAGTATGGTACTAAAGGCCCTGTACTGTAGGTCAGTATGGTACTAAAGGCCCTGTACTGTAGGTCAGTATGGTACTAAAGGCCCTGTACTGTAGGTCAGTATGGTACTAAAGCCATAACCCTGCAGTGCTGTGTGTTTACACAGTGACTGGTTTCAGATTTGACTCCATGTTTGTGTTTTGGTTTCAGTCTGCGCAGCCAGAGATCGAGGAATGGAGCTCCTGGGACGAAGAGGCTCCGACAAGTATAAAGATCGAAGGAGGCAACGGGAACGTTTCCCCTCCGCCCAGCGAGGCGGACGAAGAGCCAGATTACTTCAAAGACATGGCTCCGACCATCAGGAAAACACAGAAGGTAAAAGTGAGCAGAGGTTAGAGGGTTAAAATGTGAGCACAGACCAGAGCTAATGTGTGGATTTAATGTTAAATACAAATGCAGCTGCACTATATACTGTCTGAGCATCAACACTGCAATGTACGTGTTCGTAATTGTCACATGACGGGTCCTGTTAATGTAGGAGACACTCGATGATGCACACCTGAAAAACTCAGAACTCACTAAACTATAGTAAAGGTGCTTCCACACTGATCACAGTAAGAACTCTGACCAATGACAGTCCAAGACACACCAAAAGCATCATGGGTAGCTCCCTCCTAGTCAATGGGAGGCCAGCACGATGTTGGGAGATAGCCAATGGGAGAGCATCTCTATCAAATAGCGAACAGTAGGATAGTACGTACAATTGTACAAAACTTACGTATTTATGTTTCGGGGATTTCATTGAATAACTTCAATTTTCTTTCGTATTCAGATACAAAAGTTGTACGTAAAGGCGTTTCATAACTTGGATTATTCGTTAGTTGGGTCTTTCGTACATTGAGCTATTACTGTATTGTTGTTCTTACTGTTTGCTGCGTGTATGTAATTCTTGGCTCTTTTCTTTGCCTGTTACAGATCGTGCTGAAGAAGCGGGAGCCTTTAAACTACCTGGTGCCTGATGGTTCAGCAGGATTCTCCAGCAGACTGGCTGCTTCTCAGGACATGATGACCTTCAGTCCTCCCTCTGTTAGTACACCCACTCTTTTATTCTCCCAGGCCTCAGGAAATGCTTTATATAAACATCCAGAATTGAGTTTGTTTCTTTTTTAATATAAGACATTAAATGAGAAAGATTGAACACTTTTTCCACTTAAATTTTATAAACATCTTTGCTCACAGATCACTAATAAAGTGGTAATTCTGTGTTAATTTTGCTATCATTTCATGGTAATAATGTCTTTGTAACCACTTATTACAAGTAACGGATCGCTAACAAGATGGTAATTCTATGGTAAAAAAAAGGTTTTGTTGTTCTGTTTTCACATGTTTAGCAATAATAATAATTAGGGCTGTCAAATGAAGGTAGTGCCGTACATGGCTGCATGACCCCATCAGCCTGGGGGGGGGGGTATCAAACTGCATTTCATTTTGTTTTCCTTGGATAAGCAAAATGACAAAGGTTCTGATGATTAACATTTTTAATCAGATTAATCGCAGGGTTGCTTTGGATTAATTTCGCTTATTCATGATCAAAAACCTTTCAGTTGACTGGTTTTTTTTTTTTTACTCAAATTTCCCACAAAATACACAAAAATACACTGAAATTGTTGAGGAAAAAAATATTTAAAAAACATCCTAAAATGCACAAAAAAGTGATGAATTCAAAAACTTCTAAAATACAGGAAAAACCAACAATTACAAACACAAAACACATGCAAAAAAATTATATATATATATATATATATATATATATATATATATATATATATATATATATATATATATATATACATATACACATACACATACACATACACATACAGGATTGACCTACCTGAAGGGAACATCACAGACGTGCAGGAAAGTTACAAATACCTAGGGTAGGGATTCCACAGACAAATGGTAATCATGAGGAGGCAGCTGGGAAGTCAGCCACAGCCAAATACCTACAGAGGGTAAGGCAGGTCCTGAAAAGTCAGCTGAACTGTAAAAATAAGATCCAGGCCATTAACACCTATGCCCTGCCAGTAATCAGATACCCAGCTGGGATAATATCCTGGCCACTGGAAGAGATACAAGCCACTGATATCAAGACAAGGAAACTCCTTACCATGCATGGAGGGTTCCACCCCAAGTCCAGTGTCCTGAGGCTGTACACTAAGCGAAAGGAAGGGGGCCGAGGACTAGTAAGTGTCAGAACTACTGTCCAGGAGGAAACGGCGAACCTCCAGGAATACATCAAGAAAATGGCCCCCAATGACCAACTGCTAAGTGAATGCCTCAGGCAACAAAAGCCCAGTAAGGTCGAGGAACCAGAGGGGCTATCATGGAAGGACAAACCCTTGCATGGCGTGTACCATCGACAAATTGAGGAAGTGGCTGATATGGAAAAGACATACCAGTGGCTGGAAAAGGCTGGACTTAAAGGACAGCACAGAGACGCTACTCATGGCTGCACAAGAACAAGCCCTGAACACCAGAGCAATAGAGGCCGGGGTCTACCACATCAGACAGGACCCCAGGTGTAGGCTGTGTAGAGAAGCCCCTGAAACAGTCCAGCACATCACAGCAGGGTGTAAGATGCTGGCAGGCAAGGCATACATGGAGAGGCATAACCAGGTAGAGGACACACTGTACAGGAACATCTGTAAAGAGTATGGACTGGAGGTCCCAGGGTCAAGATGGGAGAACCCCCCAAAGGTGACAGAAAACAAACAGGCCAAGATCCTGTGGGACTTCCAGATCCAGACTGACAAGATGGTGATGGCCAATCAGCCTGACATCGTGGTGGTGGATAAACATGAGAAGACAGTGGTGGTGATAGATGTAGCAGTCCCCAGTGATAGCAACATGAGAAAGAAAGAACATGAGAAGAGAAGAGAAATACCAAGGGCTGAAAGAGGAGTTAGAGAAAATGTGGAGTGTGAAGGCAACAGTGGTACCAGTAGTGATGGGGGCACTAGGGGCAGTGACCCCCAAGCTGGGAGAATGTCTCCAGCAGATACCAGGAACAACATCAGAGATCTGTGTCCAAAAGAGAACATTGTTAGGAACAGCTAAGATCCTGCACAGAACCCTCAGGCTCCCAGGCCTCTGGTAGAGGACCCGAGTCTGAAGGAGACACCGCCCACGTGGGGCGAGAGGAACATTTTTTTTTTTAAATGCTGATTTTCCCCATCACACTCATACATGGGGCGGTTGTATTTTAATTGGTCTATGTTGTATTTATTAACTTGCATTTATGTATTTTAATTTTTATCTTCTATATATTTTATTCTCTTTTAGCCAGTGAAGCATTTTTAAGCCTTTCTTGTTTTGTGCATATATAAAGTGGAGCGCTGCTGGACAAATCAGAATTTACCCCATGGGGATAAATAAAGCATCTATCTTATTTGTGACTTTTTGTTGTACAGGCTGAACTGGGTGAGATGGACAACTGGCAGGAGGACACCAACGCCTGGGAGGAGGAGTCTGACGCTGCCTGGGAGGCGGAGGAGGTGCTCAGGTAACGTGAATATGTTCTATGAATAAATACACAACGGTAACGAGTAGAGCTGAACAATTTAACGCAGAAGTATCGTTATCGCGACAATGCAGGTTGCAATATATCGCAGAGACGTTAAATAATTTCTTTATTCATTTATTTATTTTTGTTTTTTCTTAAAAAGAGAAAAGATAAAGTACTTTACCAGAGGAACTATTGGAAAGTTCCATATGTTCTGGGAGTGTTTAAATTTGCCTTTGGATCAGCATCATACAGCCCTGTAAACTACAAACATGTGAAACTTTCCTTTATTTTACCTTTTTATTTGATTTACACACAAACTTCTTAACATAGTACATACCCTACAAATCTTTAAATTCTACTTTCCCCTTAAAATCATTACATAACACAGGATACTATTATGTGATCAAAAACAAATTAATTTTATGTAAAAAACCCAAGGCACTGAGAGACAGCAGACCTCCGCCAAGGCTGGATATTTTTTTTTTATTCAAACATGATGGAGCCATAGGTGTTGACCCGTCTGATGTCCGAAGGTCAGACCATGTGAATGAAAAAGAAAACACCAGATTCTATCTAGTCTGAATCCTGAGATGTTACCACTTATGTGTTTTAGCTGTTGACCTTTGACCTTCATTGCTCAAAATCTAATGGGGTCATCCTTGACCCATTATCTATCATTCCTGAAACTTTCATCAAAAGCGATTCTGAACTTTTTGCGTAATCCTGCTGACAGTTAAAAATGTCTGGGTTCAACAGAAATGTGTGACGTTAAAATTTGGTTCAGAGACAAAGGTTGGATCCACTGGAGTAGATGCTCATATGTGACCCCCCACCACCAGTAAACCAGGCATAAGTGTGTGTAAATCCAAACAGAGTTATGTGTGTATCTTGGTAGAGTGGAAACTAAGGTTTAAGATGGTGAAAAAATTATGTTTCTATCACAAGTAGAACCAAAGTTATGGTCATTTTAATATCCACATTTGGACATATTTTACAATTTGCATATTTTTAGATATTGTCCGTTAAAGTTTTGGACTGTTTTGGGGTAGGAAGTCCTTAGCAACGCATAATAATTTGTATCCGATTGACACAAATTGTTGACAGATGTTAAAGGACACTCTGATGGACATGTCACAGAAGTTTTATATATTATAATAATAGGACAGAAGTGTGACGTATTATAATCATTTGGCTTACACCATTGGACAGAACATTCAATATAAGCTTTTACCTCGTACCAAACACTTGGGTGTTTACCCACTTTTGTCGCCACTTAAATAATTGACTCAATAAACACCTTTATTGATTGGATTTCAATGTAATGACCACAGGAAGTGAACATAGAGGTGTTAAGGTACCGTTTTTTGATAAGGTGTAAACACTAATAACAAATCACCTTCCAGCCTAAATTTGGCTGTAGCTCTGAACGGCTCAGCGCGACTTATGCCTGGTTTCGTGGTGGCGGGTCACATTTGTTCTTGGATTGTTAATTCATTCACTGCCATTGATGTATTTTGGCATCAATTTGAATCCAAATGAACAGTTTACACTTTATTTTGATGGGTGCCATACTTATGTAGTCTTAATCTTATTATACTATAATAATATAATATATATTAAATAATCCCGTGACCCTAGTGAGGATAAAGCGGGTTCAGATAATGAATGAATGAATGAATGAATATTAAATAATCACTATATTCTAAGTCCATATTCACTTCTCATTCACCTGGCAGTGAATGAGTTAATATAAAGTGTGTTTGTAGAGTCAGTGTCCAGCAGGTGGCAGTGTTTCCTCATCACAGTCACATGACAACAGCTGCTGCTGCTTCACTGATCTGGAAACTAACCTGAACCCTGACCTAAAGGGGATTGAACTGAACTGATTTATAGACAATAGATCTGGAACTAACCAAGATCATTTTACCTGCATCCACTGGAAGATTTATTTATTTTATTTGGGGCTAATCCCTCTGTATGCAATAGGACGGTACTACAACCAATCAGTGTAATCTTTAGGATGACGTAGTTAGAGCGCCTGAAAGTTGACGGAAGAGTCCGGAGAAAGTTAGGAATGATTAAACAAAATGGTGGATTATGGAGCTGAACGACTGTTGTCGCTTCTGTAAAAAGAATTTAAAGATTGTTGACGTTTTCTCACATTCTTCACTCATCTGTGATAAAAGGAAATCTACACCTGTTGTTCTTCTTCTTCTATGGTTGTTTGAATCATCACAGTGTGACACAGTGTTACGCCTGCGCTCTGACTTTATACTTCACTGTGATTCAGGGAAATGGAGCCAAAATGTACATTGAGTGAAACTAGGCGATTACGATAGAACAGGGGTTCCCAAACTTTTTTGGCCCAGGTCCCCCTTGGAGGGGTGAAATTTTTCCATGTCCCCCCTCATCCTCGCGATACTGAAAATGATAAAAAACCACTTCAACAATGATTATTATGAAACAATGATAACCTTTTTTAATAGTGCTTTTGTGCAAACCAGCCACATTTTCTCAATGAAGCCAAACTCAATATAACTATCAATGTACTTTCTCTTTTTAGGGTTAGGGCGTTTGTTTTTGTCATTGTCATTTTCATTGTCATTTCTTTTACCACTTCTTGAGGAACTTGGCGGACACAAAAATCGATCCATGTTCGCTGCAGGGTGGCTAAAAATAGCCTGTGACTCGCTCCGTCTCAATTTAGTCAAGCTGGCGTCAAACAGCGCTGTTACTTCCGCCCGCTCACTACAAAATAAAACTTCCACATTTCAAAATAAAACAGCCAAAAAAAAAAAAAAAAACGTGAATAATTTCGCGTACCCCCTGGACCCCAGTTTGAGAACCGTGGCGATAGATCATTAGATTTACTGACGCTAGGAGGAGCTAGCGCAGCTAGGCTACTGTTTAAATAGAAATGAGACAAATATTCACTTATGGTCAGTTAGTTTTTTTGCACATCTTGATGTTCAGTGAAGCCACAGTTCATTAAATCAATGTTTGTTTGTTTGTTCTCCAGACAACAAAAAATGGCTGAGAGAGAAAAGCGATCTTTGGAGCAGCAGAGGAAGAAGATGGAGAAAGAGGTTCAGAGGATGATGAAGAAGGAGCAGAAGATGGCAGTCAAACTGTCGTAACATTTAGCAGAGGCTCAGGTTTGAAGACAGAGACACTGAAGCAGCTGTTGGACCGTCCCATCAACCCACCACCCTCCTCCTCCTCCTCCTCCTCCTCCTCCTCCTCTACTCCTCCTCCTCCTCCTCCTCCTCCTCCTCCTCCGTCTTTCCACCAGCAGCCTTTTTTCCTCTGTTTTCTCGCTGCGTCTGTGTCTGACTCTTCGCTCCTGAGGTCACACGAGGTCATTTCGACCAGAAATTGATCTGAAACTTCGACACGTCCTTCAGATCCACATGTAACCCATGAAGACCCAAAGCTGCTTTTCTGGATCCATTTCTCTATTTAAACTTTATTAATAACTGATTTTTCACCATTTATTATAATATTAACTTGTGTATTTTGCTTTTTTTTTTGTTTGTTTGTTTCAGCGAAAATCTGGTATTTTCCAATATTTAATTGATTGATCATGTAAAAGGTCAGATTAAAGCAGAGGGATATTATGACAAACTGAAGAAAAAGGGACTACTTTTTTTTTTTTTACAAAATCTCATGAACTGAACATAAACCCAGTGTTTTCATCCACTGTCATTGATTCAACTCCATGGGTTTTACTGCTGAATCAATGTTGTAGAAGATGACTGTGTTTCCATGGTAACTACAAACCCTCAGAACGTCCAGATATGATCACATCCGCTCTGCAAAAATCTCAATCTGACCTTAAGTATATTAATCTCATTTTTCACCTGCCAATGGGTAAAATTATCTTGTTCAGATTAGTTTAAGCCTTTAAACTTTGTAGTATTAAAGCCACATGTGAAGAAAAAAATAGTTTTGATGACAAGATTAAAGTTGAATTTTCAACCTTAATCTCGAAAAGTCGAGAATGAAGGTGAAATCAAATTTTGACTTTAACAGTGTATCCGTGCATTAATCATTAATTCATTTTTTCAAAATAAAACGAAAAAAACAACTTATTTCTTCATCATTCGTTTCCAAAACAAATGAAAAAAACAGAAGTGATTCATTTTTTTTCAGTTTTCAATTTTGTGTTTAAATGAATAGAAAAAAAACTGATAATGGCCGTTTGTCGTTTTATCTCATTTTCACCTGAAGTAAATTAAGTAAAGTGTAAGTGAATCTTAACGACCATTATCATTATTTTTCTATTCATCTAAACGCAAAAAAAAGAAAACTGAACAAATGCATCACGAACCATCGTGTTTAAAAAGCTCAGTGAACGTGCCGCGGTGCGTAAATGTCTGTTTTTTCTTTTCTCTGTGACCGACTTCAACCGGTTAATGAGCCTCAGATCGACCAAGATTTTTTCCAAATTTTGCCATCACTAGATACGACATCAATTTTCTTCGTGGTCATGTCTTCAGGTCTTAGGGTGACCCTCTTACTTTCCCCACATAGGACGCAGGTTTACATCTGTCACTGCGGGTCAAAGGTCATTTCCGGTTTACTCAAGTTGCTTCACGTAATAATTTGGATAAAACGGAAAATGGCTGTTGTCAGTTTTTTCCCCCATTATTCATTTAAACACAAAAAGTAAAAGTGAAAAAAAACGCATCATTATGTTTTTTTCATTTTGGTTTTGGAAATGAATAATGAAGAAATGACTTGTTTGTCTTTTGGTTTTAGTTTGAAAAACAAATGAACAAATGACAGATTTTGATTAAAAAAAGAAAAAGACGACTAACTGTATTTTTCCAGCCATTATTTGCATGATTCAACAGGTTTAATAATAGATCAGCAGGTTTTAAATGGGGTCTTTATGGGTTAAAAGGTTCATATGTTGAAAAAATGTTGTATTTCAGGTTCTGCAGGAGAATTTGTAAATAAAGTGGTATTTGTTTTACCGTCAGACACACAGACGAAGGACATTTGCTTTGTCTTATTTATGACCTCAGAGGACAAAGGAGTGTAATTTTAAAACTCACTGTTTATCAGTGAAACGCTCGGGTTTGAGTGATTTATTGTTTTTATTTTTTATTTTTTTTTGTTGAATCTGATTTTGTGTTTTTATCTTTGCTTTGTTTTCTAATGACTGTTGACCTTTGACATCTGCTGCTCTTCTTACACTGGAAATCTGCATTAGAAACTAACAGTTTGAAAATAACCAGGAGGAGTTGGGAGTCAAGTCCAAAGCTTTGGAGGATTAAAAGTGCCAAAATTAAATAATTAAATGTCAGTAATTAATTACATAAATGTGTCATTAATCTATTAAAATATTAATTCATTTTAGGTATAAAAAACATTTCACAAATTATTTAATCGTTCTTTTGTGTTGCAGCGGATCATGAATTTATCGTGTTAGCCCCGCCCACCAACTTTGAATGATGATTTTGTTCATTTGTGTTTAATTTTGTTGATTATTTTGTTTTTTATTGATTATTTTGGTCATTTTAATTATTCAAGGTTTTTTGTTAATTTCATTGATTTTGGTCATTTTGTTGATTAATTCATTTTTTTTGGTATATTTTGGTCATTTTGTTTTTTAGTTCACACATTCCCATACACTGGGTGACCTTTAACCTCTAAGTTTGTTTGGATACTTTCGGAAACTAAACTTTGACAACTGATAAAAATCTAGACTCTGGCTCCGACACTCCCAATGGACTGGATTGGACCTGATTCACATTAGCCCCGCCCACTGACTGTGATGGACAAGGTTGATAGATAAAATAAATTCATGATCTACTGTAACACAAGGACCAGGAAATAATTAGTGAAATAATATATGGGTTTTTTTTAGCTAAAATGAATTGATATTTTAATAGATTAATGACACATGATATAAAAAAGTCATAAATATGAGATAAAATATAAATTATGGCGAAGAGTTTACGTCATGAGATAAGAAATGCACAAATATGAGAGATAAATGACATAATTTAAAAATAGATTAAAAAATGATAAACATGACATAAAAATTCTAAATTATGAAATTAAAAAGTAAACGTTTGCCTTGACTTGATGTGCAGGGGAACCAATCAGCTGTTAAGACCCGCCCACTGAATTTGATGGACGAGATTGACATAAAATAAATTCATGATCCACTCCAAATAGTGAAATAATAACATTTCTTTACCTCAAATGATTTGCTATTTTAATTAATGACATTTAATAAAACATTTATTATATAATTCCAATTTTAACTATTTAATTTAGGCACTTTTACGCCTCCATAGTTCCAAGCGGACTCTGTTGGCGGCCGTGGGTTCCTATGGTAACCACGTGGCTGCCCGTCACTCTTTTCCTCCTTTTGAAGGCCTTAGTTGTGGAAAGAAAATCCAGAAATGGATCATGTTTGTGTTTTTAGTGAAAGGACATTTTTCATATTAGAAGAGGATGGAAACGTTCTCCTTCACACTTATCTAAAATATTACAATTAAGTCAATAGTTTTACACCATATTTATGAAATGTTGGACAAAGCGGTGCTAATGGCAACTGGGAGCGGTTGCCATGGAAACATTTGCATGTTCTGAGCTGTGCAGAGGTGATAGAAGTAACAGTCTGGAGGCGAATGTTGAATGTTTTAGATACGAGGATGTTTGATGCTTTTATTTTTAACTCTGTAAAACCTGACACATTAAAAAAAAAACTAGACTCAAAATTTTGAGGAGAAATGTATTTTATTTTAACGTAACTTAAACTGCATGATAAGTTGTGTGAGCATCGACACGTGCAATATTCACATCGCAAGTACAGCAATTATTTTTTATATTATTTTTGAATTTGTTTATTTTATTAATTAGTTAATTTTTAAATGTATTTTATCCATTTGTCTTTTTAAAATTTGTATTCTATTTTATTTTTTAAATGTATTTATTTCATTAATTTTTTTAAATTTGTATTTATTTATTATTTATGACACTGAAATATATGTTCTGTGTCGACTCACAGGGTTAAAAAAAAATCACAATGTTAGTTTTTGTAATATTTTGCAGCCCTAAATTTAATGTTTTTATACAAATATCTGTACTTTATACTCTTTACATTTATATAAATATCTGTACTTTATACTCTTTACATTTATATAAATATCTGTACTTTATACTCTTTACATTCTCAGAATAGACTCATTACTTTTTCAAACTAAAATGTGATATGAAAAATAAGTGGCTTCAGAGGAAAAATTTGTGAAATAATACATACATTAAATGAAAGAAAATTACAAAATATATAATGTAGAAATACATTTAAAAAATGCTAAAAAAAAATATAACTACAAAATTTGTATTAAATACTAAAACTAAATGAATAAATAAAAAAAGACAAAAAAATAAAATAATTGCAGGACCTGTAATGAGATTATTGTGCAGACGTACATTGTGATGTCGATCAAACAAATTGTGCAGCTCTAGTGTAAAGTTTGTGTTAATGTACTCACCTGGATATGAGGAGGGTAATTAATGCAGAGGGACAGAGGGACAGACCGATGGGTGGACGGACAGATGGACAGACAGACATCAGACTGCTGAACCCTCTTAAACACTGACCCAAGTTCTAAAAGGGAAAATGTACGTCATCAGGCTTTAGAAAAGGTCAAAGGTCATGGGGGTGAAAAGTCTGTTTTTCAGACTCTAATAAAATGTGTTTTAGTGTTTTCAGCTGCTTAGTCTAATGCCACCATCATCCTGCGTCATGTAACGCCAGAGTGTGGGATTAAAGATCACACTTATGCAACTCCATATGGCATCACGTCATCTACAACCCTGGGTCTGGTCTGGTCTGGAAACCCTGGGTCTGGTCTGGTCTGGTCTGGAAACCCTGGGTCTGGTCTGGTCTGGTCTGGAAACCCTGGGTCTGGTCTGGAAACCCTGGGTCTGGTCTGGTCTGGTCTGGAAACCCTGGGTCTGGTCTGGTCTGGTCTGGAAACCCTGGGTCTGGTCTGGTCTGAAAAACCTAAAAATAAGTGTAATACCTTTTATATTTGGCTGAGTAAGACATTAAAAAAAAAGTCTTCAATATGGCATAAAAGTTTAATCCACCTAAAGTGACGAGAAAATGAGCAAAACATGAAAAATAAGGATGAATTCATCACTTTAGAACATTCTATTAATCTATGGAAATAAACTGCAGTTTGACTTCAGTTATTCAGGGATTAAAACTGGTCAAGTCAAAAGAAAATAAGCAAAATATGTATGTTTTAGACGTGTCCCTGATCCTCCAGTTATCTCTGTTCATTCCATGTATGGATCGACCAGTGCTTCATAATCAGAGGAGGCGGGGCTAAAAGGTTATCTTTCAAATCAAACCAAAAGTTAGCCTAGCCGCACTAGCCCCTCCTCGCAGCAGTAAATCTAATGTTCCGTCGTAGCTTTGAAATAAAACTATTTAAAAGTAAAAGCCCTTTGTAGGAGCCATATATTTTAAGTTTATTTTTCTTTTATTTAGACTGGTTACCATGGTGATATGTAAAGTTTGGGTCACATGGGAACAGGGATGAAGTGAATGACCTGCAGAGGGAAGGAAAGGCTCAAATTTATGTTCAATTTATTTTCCTTTTTTTACACATTCACCAACAGATTATGTTTTACCGTGTGTGTGTGTGTGTGTGTGTGTATTCCTATCTTTATGGGGTCCTCAGTCACACCATGGGGACCTGTGACACTATGGGGAACAAGATTCAGGTCCCCACTAGGGTTAAATAGAAAAGTCACCACTAGTAAAATAGTGATGTGGCCCCATAAAGCACAAGTGGAAACAGGTATTTTTCAAAGGTTTGAAGAAGAGTTTACAAAAAAAAAGTTTACTTTTATGTATTTTTTATATTTATTCAGTAATTTTTGATTTTCACATTTTATCACTTTTTAATGCATTTACACTCCTACACAACTACAAACTTGGTCCTGGTCCTCAAGTGTGTGTGTGTGTGTGTATAACATGCAGAGGTGGAAAATAACTAAGTACAAGTACTTAAGTAAAAATATGCTTTACATTTATAGAAATATTTGTACTGTATACACTGTAGATTTTGCAGTGTTAATTTGGAGACAATGGGACCAAATACACTCTAGAAGTTAAATAAACTCTAAGTGTTGATTTAACACTGCAAAATTTACTGTGTACTTTTATTCATCCACGTAAGTCGTTAAGGTTAGATTATTTTTTTTATTGTTCATTTTGTTGCTCGTTTTATTTCTTTATACTTTGTAACTGCTGAAGTCTGAGGAAACAAAGGGTTAAACTGAATCATGTGTAAGAGGGAACCCTAACATTTAGGACACTGGTCCTTCAGGACTGGAGTTTGACACCTGTGCCTTACATTCTCAGAATAGACTCATTTTTTCCAAACTAAACAGCGTCTCTTCAGAAGGAAAAATCATTGTTGTAATTGTGACTTCACTTTTTATCTCATAATTATGCTTTTTTTTTTTAACACCCCCCCCCCCCTTCCATTTTTCCAAAACTTCCTGCCCATACCCACTAAACTGAGTACCATGACCTGACCTGGCTTTATTTTTTGGATACTGTTGAAACTTCTGTGTTTTTCTGGTTAAATAAGTTTTATTTCATTCATGGCAAATAAATGCAGTTTTACTTTATTACAATTCAGAAGTTGTACTTTCACTTCAATAAAAAAAGTTGAATCAGTACTTTTTTTTCACACCAGTAGTTGTACTTCTATTGCAGTACTTGTACAACCTCTGGTAAAATGAGGCTGCATTAGAAACTATTCACCACATCTTCTGGACTATAAGGTGCACTAAAGACATGACGGAGCGTCATATATGTGACTGCTCAGGACGAAACCAGGCATAAGTGGCGCTGAGCCGTTCAGAGCTACAGCCAAATTTAGGCTGGAAGGCGATTTCTTATTAGTGTTTACACCTTATCAAAAAACGGTACCTTAACACCTCTATGTTCACTTCCTGTGGTCATTACATTGAAATCCAATCAACAAAGGTGTTTATTGAGTCAATTATTTAAGCGGTGACAAAAGTTCAGGTATTGCTGAGCAAAGACAAAGACGACTTCCACCTCTTTTCGCCGAACAAAACGATCTCCGTTCCGTGGGTAAACACCCAAGTGTTTGGTACGAGGTAAAAGCTTATATTGAATGTTCTGTCCAATGGTGTAAGCCAAATGATTATAATACGTCACACTTCTGTCCTATTATTATAATATATAAAACTTCTGTGACATGTCCATCAGAGTGTCCTTTAACATCTGTCAACAATTTGTGTCAATCGGATACAAATTATTATGCGTTGCTAAGGACTTCCTACCCCAAAACAGTCCAAAACTTTAACGGACAATATCTAAAAATATGCAAATTGTAAAATATGTCCAAATGTGGATATTAAAATGACCATAACTTTGGTTCTACTTGTGATAGAAACATAATTTTTTCACCATCTTAAACCTTAGTTTCCACTCTACCAAGATACACACATAACTCTGTTTGGATTTACACACACTTATGCCTGGTTTACTGGTGGTGGGTCACATATATGGATTCATTCTGGTTGTGTTTAGAGACTTGGAATTTTGCCTTTTTTTTAAAATCACAATTATTTACCTTAACACATAATTTTGGACTTCACTTAATGCGCCTTATAGTGCAGAAAATACGGTAATTAAATCATATGGAATTTAATTGGACTAAAGTGCTGTCGTGCGTCACCTGTACGGCTGGACCTAAACTGGCCTCTCAAAAGACCTTTACAAGGATCGCAGCCCCATGCTTTCCTCCTTCACCTCAGATTGACAGCAGTCAGGACACGTGTGGAAGGGTCATGCTTTAATACTGAAGGTACAGAACAGGTGATGACACCAGCAGTATTGCACAGAGTTCAGGCACGTGACGAGCGTTAACGCGTCTATGAACAAATACACAGCTTGTACCAAATAAAGCTCTACTCCCAGTGAGGAAAAAATATAGACTTTGTCACTAAACAAACGGTGAATTTACATTAAAGCTTTGGCTGAAGGTTTTTCCAACATAACTAAAAAAAAAACTCAGTGAACTTTTCGAAACCCAACCTGAAACATTTCAATCTTTCACCAAACATGACAAGGTTTCTGAGACAACGGTACAAGACGATGAGAGCACGTGACCATCTGCCCAGATGATCAGCTGTTACATAGAAATGACAAATAAATACCCACATAAATAACCTTTTTCATAAATAATCCCTTTCATAATCACCATTTTGCATCATCTCATGGTAACTACACAGTGCAAAGTTAACAGTGTTTCAACCAAAACTGCGGCGACGTCGTTGAGTGTTAAACGAAAAACGCAACAAGTCTCACGAATGCTGTCGAAAGATGCCGAAGTGCTTTTAGTTCCAGGTTTAGGCGAAGGGCGTGCAGGGGTCAGGAAGGCGTTACGCGAGCGGCCTGTAAGCGACGTGACGAAGAGAGTGCAATCCCATGATGCAACAGCCCCTGATAAGAGCGGCCATGTTGTAAACTGGAGCGCTTCCGTCCACCCCGTGACGCGAGTACAGCCAGGCCATCGTGGGCAATACAGGTGCCGCCACGGCAACCAGATCGACCAGGAAGCTGCTGCTCCAGTAAGTCTTACCGACCACGTCCAGTCCCGGGGAAAGACCAGGCTCCTCACCACCGATACCGAAGTCCAGCTCCTCCATGAAGCGTCGGTGACCGTCCACAAGATCCAAGTGGCACGTACCCGACTCGACAGAGGCATCTCGAGTTTTTGGGGGAACGGGGCTGGGCATGCTGGGTAAGGAGGTGGATGTGGGGAGGATCTGGGGGTCGACCGAGCTGCCGGAAGTCGTCACGTATGCGTCGCCTTCCGTCATCCCATGGAACTTCAGCAGCTGAACAAGCAGAGCCTGAAGCTCCACCCATGTAGGAGTCATGTCGGTTTGGACCTCTTTGTCGTCCGTGCTTAGTTGAGAACGTGCGCTTCGTACCGTGGTATCTTCAAACGACTGTCCTTCTTCTTCTTCTGCCGCCCCCACCTCCACCCTCGCGTTTCCGCTCGAGTCTGGAATAAAGTCCATGGTGGTGGACATGAAGACCTGTTCCAAAATGTCAGCTCGGTTGGCCATCTCGTCATTGACCAGCAGCCCGCTGTCGGCCAGCGCCTCCGCCCCCTGCTCCTCCAGCTCCAGCCCTCCGTCTTCGACCATCACCTTCTTCCTGCTTCCTATGCCACCGCCGTTTGGGCCGTCGTCACACATGAAGTCCAGCGTTTGCTCGTGGTGGAGGTTGGCACCGCTTTGGGCCAGTTCCATGCTCTGAAGCAGTGCCTCCAGCTTGCGGTTCTGGATGTTGATGTCGATGAAGTACTTGTGGATGCCCTTGTCCTTCTCCATCAGGCTGCTCTTCATGGTCTCCACCACCTGACGCAGCTGCTTTATCTCTTTGCGAGCCTCTTTGAGCGACAGCTGAGCCTCCACGCGGTGACACTCTTCTTCGATCCAGTCCTCCCTCATCCTGTCCAGTTGGGTCTTCAACTCCTCAATCTCAGTCTCCCTTTAAAAGAAAAAAAACACCAAGAGTTTGAAAGATATATATACTTTAACTTGAACTTCTGTTTGACTTAATGACACATCGTTAACACCCCCAGTCGCAGAGGTGGGAAGTAACTAAGTACTTCATTATTGTACTTGAGTATTTTTCTGGAAACTATTGACTTTTCCTCCTTACATTTACACAAGTATCTGTACTTAACACTCTTTACATTTATATAAATGTGACAATATCAGACAAAAAAACAAATTAAATCAATAAATGTTAAAAAATATATGCCCACAAAATGATTGCAAAACCTGTGATGAGACTATTGCGTACACGTACAATGCGATATTGATGCTCAGACCAGTTATTGTGCAGCTCTAATATGAACATAAATAAGAAAGTTTGACAATAATTAGGGGCGGCCATGGCTCAGTTGATAGAGCAGGTTGTCCAGTATCTGAAGGGTTGGTGGTTCAAATCCCACTCTGCTTCTGTCAGTCTGCCCCAGGACAACTGTGGCTACATATGTAGTTTACCACCACCGGTGGGCGCATGTGAGAGTGAATGAATAATAGGTCACGAATGTCAAGTGCTTCAAACGGTCAAAAGCACTATAGAAATCCTATTATTGTCATAATAATCATTTGTTGTGGTTCTAATGGTTCTCCAACCTGTTCCGGACTCTGCTCTCAGACTCCATCAGTTTGGTCTTCAGGTGTCGGATGGTCACTTCCTTCTGCTGCAGGGGGGTCAGGTACTGCTCAGGAAGGGGGGGTTTGATGCCGTGGTTGTCTCCACAGGAGTGGAAGTAGCCCAGGTTGGCTCTTCTGTTCAACACAATAGAATAGACTTTATTGCCATTTGTCCCTGTTCAACAAGGAAACACAGGTAACTAGATAACCATTTAAAAGAATAAAAGTTAATTTTATGTTAAGTTAACATGAATAAACTACACCTTATAAATAAAACCGATGAAGATAAAATTTAAAAAATGTCACAGTAAACTTGTGTCACACACACACACTACAGTTAGCATTATAGTGCTAAGTCATTGCATCACTGCCATAGAGTTTTGTGAGAATCATTCTTCTAACCATCAGATCTGGAACTAATCTGACCGGGATAATTTTCACTGCTTCCATTGGCAGATTAGGGTTTTTTTTTTTTTTTTTTTTTTTTTTTAACCTTAATTCAAGTAAAAACTGTTTTGTTGTTTTAAAGATGGGCATTTTTTCCCCCCAGAATACATCAGGGGTCTCAAACAATGGGCCCAGGGCCCACCACAGATTCCAATCCTGCCCTGAGAAAAATTTGTTAAACGGGTCAATCCATGGTTATTTCATTAGAGTAAATGGTCTGTACTCATGTAGCACATTTTATACACCAGTGGGTGCCCAAAGTGCTTTACAATTCCTCACATTTACCCATTTTAAATGTTTCCAGCTGTTTTTGGAGGCTAGAAAAAATGACTGGAGGTGGAACAACTGTTGACAACTGTTGACCCCCCCCCCCCCCCCCCCCCCCCGGCTGCGTTTACCATCCCAGAGGAACCTCCAGCCAAGTTTGGTGCCGTTGCTTGTTTTGAAAACATGCAGGAAAAAAAAACGAGGCTTTATTTCCACAGAGAGCACATGAGCCAGTTTGATCCAACAGTTTTTTACAGTTTGTGCAACAGCTATTGTGGCGCCGTCTTCTCTTGTAGATGCTAATGCTACTTCAGATTCGCTGCAATGGGGAGGGGCTTAACCTCATGTGGGTGACGCCAATGACCTGGTGACGTGTAGTGGACAGACTTTTTGGTTTGGTCTGGTTTCTCCGTTTTCTATGAATGATGGTAAATCCATCCAGTGGAGGGGACACCCCTGCAGCATGTGTTAACTGTGGGTGACCCAGCAGATTCCAAAAGGAGTGTGGGAAAGTAGTTTTCAGTGGAATGAATCCTTTAAGTGCAAAAGTTACATTGTCAAAATGTTCACATTTATAAATAAAATGTGAGAAATGAACAAATATGAACGTGAAAACAAATGCTCTGCCTATTATGAAGTGTTTAGTGTCTGTAGACCAGATCCATCATTAAACACATGTAAAAATGAGTTAAAGCAGAATATTGTTAAAACTGTACTTTTGTCTTTAAGAAATTTCAGGTTTTTCCAGTGTATTTACATATTTTTTGTTTGCACAGTTTGTAAAGTATTTTAATTTAGTTTTTTTTTGCAGTAAAATTGGTGGTTCCAGGCACAATCACTAACCCTAACCTTTATTGTGAAAAAACCTGTGATACTGGAGGCTTTGAAGGCATCGCTCTGCATCCCAGCCAGAAATAGAAACAGCCCTTGCAGAAGGCAGCATGAAGCACAACATGTCACATGACACGGAGCTCAGCGCAGGGAAGGAGCTTTCTGAAAGTGACAGTTCTTCCGCATTTGACGGACGTCGCAGATTAAACAGCAGATTCTGCTGCTGCAAAGGAAGCCCACAGTTTGGACGAGATTTGTCATTTTATAGCACTGAGCCGCCACTGTCGATTAAAGCCAACGCAGGGCAGGCGCCAACAGGCTAACGCTAATGCAGGAGAGGTGCCAACAGTCTAGAACAGGGGTCTGCAACCCTCGCCCTAGAGCAGTGTTTCCCAACCTTTTGGAGCCATAGAACATATTTTACATTATAAAAACACAAGGCACACCAAACAAAAATGTCAATTTATTGAAGTAGAATAATAATGAATCTAGTCTAAATTGCCTTCCTTCTGTGTGAATTCTAGGGCTGTTTAGTTGAACACAACAGATATTCTTGCAGGAATTGAAATCACACACAAATCCTCCTCAACATCAGATTCCAAAAGGAATCACTTTGAATGTATTTACTGTTTCCATTTGAATATTGACATTTTTTGGGTTTAATAAAAACTGTGCTGAGGAAGAAAATCATTTTGTTTCCATACTGTACCGAAAATTAACCAAACCGTGACTTCAAAAATGAGGTGCGTACCGAACCATCATTTTTGTGTACCGTTACACCCTTCGTTAATATGTTCAGTATAACTTTTGTGTTTCATTAATTCATCCCGTGGATTGGATTGTATCCTTTGGCAGAAACAGTTTTGGCCCACAACCCCCACCAGCGTGACCAGATGTTTTATCCATCTTATCGTATGCTAGTCTGTGTCTGGTGCATTTGTTTTATCTACCATGTGAAGCCTGTACCTGGTGCTGGGGCTGGAGTTGCAGCTGCTGTTGGTGGAGGACGTGGCTCTGGGGGGGGTTGTGTAAGGGGCGTAGAGCTCTGCATCTTGGACAGCGGTGGAGCTGGTGCCGGCGGGTTTGAACACCGGGAACGATCGGATGCGAGCGGCTCGACTTGATGGAGAAAAAAGTACAAAAGACAAAAAAAAAAACTTTTAATAGCTACATTCACGTGATGTTTTTTTTATCCTGAATAATTTATTCTGAGTAAAATAAACCTGAATTAAAGCCATTTCCTTTGTGTTTACATTGACATGTTAATTCTGAATAAAGGTTTCCATGGAAACTGGTCTATTCTGCTAACCGAGTAAACTAGCCTGCCTCTAGTGACAATACGTTTGAATTGTTGGTCTTGCAACACTCCATAGAGCCTCAGCCATGACTGATAAAAACTTTACAGATCCATTCACTTCATTCTGAGTGGATCGCTAAAATTGGGCGGGGCTTAGGACGATGATGACAGGGTTGAAGTAGTAGGAACTTATAAACAGTCTATGGTCAGATAAGCAGCACGTAAACTAACCCTGTTGGATATTTTTCCTCCACTGTTAGCGGTGTGTAAATGTGAATTAGCCTAGCCTATAGGACCGTAAAAACAAGCTAGACACTAGTTAATCTCCCCCGACCAATGTTAATGTAATCACTGTGTGTGTGTGTCTGCAGAGGCATATGCTAAAACTCAATGAATACTTGAGATAACAGGAAATTACATGGACATACATATCGCCAATGCGTATCAGATGCAATTATCCATTTGAGTAAAGGTCAAAGTCACAATGAACTAAAAAGGTCAAAATCACATTATTATAACTCAAGAACAGAGAGTCACAGAAGTTTCAAATTGGTACCAAACAATGCAGAACGAAGATTTCTATAATTCTCATAATTGGTGTCATCACCTACGACCGAAAGTTTTTGAGATCTCTGGAGGTCAAAGGTGACATGTTGCAAAATGAACTTCTGTAACACTGTGTGCGTGTCAGACATATCGGGCTACAACTTAATCAATACTGGATATATTATACGCACTAACACATATAACAAAATCATCAATATTGCAAAAGATCAAGGTTGCATTATCAGAAATGTCAAAGTAACATCGGATCCAATTCAAGAATGGTTGTCACAGAAACAAGATTGGCACAAAATAGGGATGAGATTAGGTATTCTTTGAATGCGTGTTTTCATCACTCTGTATACGTCATATTGTTCATTGCTAAATGTTCTGCACTTACATTGCAGTTTTCCACCATGTTGCTCAAAGCGCTTTACATTAACCTCACATTCACCCATTCACACTCATAGACCAGTAGGTTTCTGAGGTCCTGTGTCTTTGCCCTAGGACACTTCGACATGTGGACAGCCAGAGCCGGGATGTGAACCACCAACCCTTCAGTCATTGGATGACCAGCTCTACCAACTGAGCCACAGCCATCCCCAGCACTACAATCAATCAGAGCAACTGATTGGTCATCGGATGTTAAAACAACGATAGACGCTAGTTTAGACTTATCGTTCTATATACGTCACGCTCTGATTGGTCACAGCGCTGGCCCATTACGTGCAGAGCAGTTTGAAAGACAGCCATTGATCCCACTCGTACGCTTAAGCTCAGTCTATGGATCGTCTCCAGACTACGAGTTCATATCAAAGTCCGGCTTGGCAGGCTAGTATTCTGCTCTAGTCAATTTGTCTTTCTTAGGTGGAGGTACAGCGGATTCCGATTGGACAGAACAGCGGCTTAACGTCTGGATGTCTACTAGAAGAAAACAATGCCGTCCACTCCCTGTTTTGCGTTTGTTTCAACTGTCAACATGTTAGACCAGATACTACATGTGATGTTTGCATTTCATTTTGTAATGATTACAAAGCAGCTGCTCGACCAAATCAACCACAGAAATTAAACGAATGTTGACAGCAGAACATGCGCGTCATCGCTACGAGACCAGGAGCATGTGCAGAATGACAGGAATAATGTTGGAGGAAACAAGTGTTCCCATGTCAGGAATGATCAAATTCTGAATTAAGATCAGAATAAACCACTGACTATTTGGAATGGTTCACCAGAAAGAGGAATTAAGCTTTACTCTGAATTAAACAGGAATAAAAACTCATGTAAACAGGTCCAGTGTCCTTATAAAAACTTGTAATCTGCTATAAACTCACTGGTCTTGTCATTACATGGAAAGGACTGCTGTAAAACACAGTTCTCCATATATTCATGTTCCTCAGATATGACCCATTTATACATTCTTAGGTTCTGTAGTTACCATAGAAACAGTCATCTGCAACAACATGGATTCCCCAGTAAAACGCATGGAGTTGAATCAATGAGTGGATTTTTATTCTACTGAATAAATAAAACCTACCAAGCAATTACATAATGTGGAAAAATAAGCACAAGGGAAGAAAAGTACTACCAAAATTAAGTGAATCAGTAAAAGTAACAAAATGAACACTGAGAAAGTTCAAAATAAAAAAAAAAAACAAAAAACAAGTTGGATGAATGACAGTTGATGTGAACACTGGGTTTATGCACAGTTCATGAGTTTTTGCTTTAAAAAAAAAGTTTTTCTTCACTTCCGTTTTTAATAAAAGAATCCTCAATTTTATTTTGAGCTTAAACAAACATCACTATTATCAGTACACTTCACAAATGCAGGAAAATATATGATTTTCACAGCAAAAAAAATGCAAAACAAAAATAGCAATCGTTAAAAATCACTTCAAGAACATAAATATACAGAAATAATTCACTTAAGAACTGCCCTAACAGTAGGTGTGGGTCTGTAACCTTCCTCTGGTGTTGGTTTTCTGTTTCCATCTCTAATGTTACGTATAGACCCGTGTCTTAAATCAGCTGTAAAATAAACTAAAAACAATCGTCTAACCCATTTCTCATCTTTTAGTTCCTTTGTTCAACTGCCTTAGCCACAAAAATATTGGTTTAATATTTTTAATATGAATTCAGGTCTTTTGTCAGTTCAGTCTTGGATATGATTCTGCAGTCAATTGCAGTTTCTTTATCAACATCCTAATATTTTATCATTTATATACACTATGATTCATGATTGTGTCTAATCTGCATGTTGCCCTTTAAAGGATCTGTCTGTCAGTACATTTACATGCACATGTCAGTCCAACTACTGTCCAAACCTTTAGCACTCTGGTTTTGATAACAGGCAGTGGAAGTCGGAGCAGGGCGTCATCTCCACTTGATTATTACTGTGATTAAAGTCATCTGGTTTTCACTTATACATAAGCAGGAAGTGATCATACCCCGCTTCACGCCCCAGAAACAGGAAGTGGTCAAAGGTCAGATCAGTTGGTGTAGTGCATGAACTTCCTACCTGTGTGGTAAAAGCTTTCCTGCTGATGCAGAGTTGCAGGAGGGTCTGGTCTTCAGACTTCCAGAGCTGCTGGATGAGCTGAAGTCTGCTTCGCTGCCTGGAAGCAAAAGTACCAGGATGGAAACATTGACATTAGTATTATTGTTAGGAATGTTGAGATGGTCTTGTGAGCATTGTCGGAAAGACAATGACAAATAAAATACAGTTTTATTTTGGGATAAATATATTAGATATAAACAATGTTTTTTTAATGTCCGACCCTCATGAACAGAACATCTGACAACTGGAAACATGATGCCTCTATATTTATGTCCAAATGATTTACAGAGATCAATATTCCCTTAAAGTTTAATAGTGATTGGATTTTTGGGGCCATTACCAAGTATCTTTTTTCACATCAGCCTTAGCCAGTGACAATTACATGCTGCTAATAAAAAACATGTAAATATTTGCCCGATAAATTGACCTGTTGCTGTATCAGTTCATCATTCAAGTTTAACAGGAGAGTGTTCTACCTCAGTGAGATTATAGAAAATAAATGGTTAGATGATAAGATACTTAAGGGGACAGAGCCTTTTCTGTAGCCGCCCCAAAACTCACTCCCAATCACTCACTGCAACCATTTGTCACTGTTCCAACCTCACTTTTAAAAACTAATTTAAGGTTGCTTTTAATATTTGATTACTTTTATTCTGTCCACTTTTAATGTGTGATTGCTTTGTTTTCTATGGTTTCTTTTTATTGTAGTTGGCCTCTTATTGTACTATTTTCACTTCATGTAAAACATCTTTGATTGCCATGAAAAGTGCTATAGAAATAAAATGTATTAATAGTATTATTTGTGTAGCGATGCTCAAAGTATTCAAAAACACTTTACAAACCAAAAAAATAGTCAAAGCACTTATGAGTTAACAATCAGAACAAGCATATTCAACATTAAAAAAAACATCTTAAACAAGTGGTGCCCCCCCCCCCACCCCTCAAACAAATGTACCTGATCTGCCCCATCTTTTATTGCGAAAACACATTTTGTGACTGTGACCTTTGACCTACATATACCAAAATTTAATGGGATCCATTCCGGACCAGCTCACAAAATTTCATGGAAATGGGTCCAGTAGTTTTTGCTTAAAGCTGGTTACAAACAGACTCAAAAACAAGACCCATTAATTAATTAGTTTTTTTTTTTAAGTGTTGAGGTCAGAACAGTGATGGTAGGAATGAGAATCCCAAAAGTAAAGTTTCTGTTGTGGAATAAAAAACAAAAAAATCAGAGCAGGAAAAATATTTCAGAAATAGTGTATAATATCCTACTATGGCTGGGGGGGGTCCATTTGAGGATAAATCACCTGAGGTATTTTGGAAGCAAAGAACTGAAGCCAAACAAACCAATGCAGAGATATTCACCCCAATAACAACTCACTGTCTAGGGCTGGGTGATATGGCCTAGAAATAAAATCTCAGATTTTTTTCCAAAGAAAATAAATAAATTGATTTATGATTCCCCCTGCCCCAAACCTTTTAAAGAAAACTAAGTAAAGATGACAAAGCTCTAAACACATTTGGCTTCCATTATATTAAAACCTCAATGCATATGTCGTTCCTTCAATAGAAAACGCAGCTGTTACTCTAGTTTTAACACATACCTGCGGTCTGTAGTTATCAACAGGTGAATAAACCGTCTATTCCACCGTTTGTATGAATTGATTGAACTGTGATGTCAATTAAACTAAACGGTCACCCCATCACCTCTGCATGAATGCACGTCTGAGGCTGAGATCTAGTACAGGAAATTAAGCTAAAGCTAGGTAAGTTATATTAGCTCTAGTACAGGAAATTAAGGTAAACCCAGGCTAGTTATATTAGCTCTAGTACAGGAAATTAAGGTAAACCCAGGCTAGTTATATTAGCTCTAGTACTGGAAATTAAGCTAAAGCTAGGCTAGTTATATTAGCTCTAGTACTGGAAATTAAGCTAAAGCTAGGCTAGTTATATTAGCTCTAGTACAGGAAATTAAGCTAAAGCTAGGCTAGTTATATTAGCTCTAGTACAGGAAATTAAGGTAAAGCTAGGCGGGTTATAGTCGCAATATTTGGATATAAAGTTAACCAGAAAACTGCTTCGTTGTTAAAAGATGTAAGGAGGTGTAACGTTAGTGCGATGGGTATGAATTATGTTTGGACTGAAGCTGGGGTATGAGCCCGTGTCCGTATCAGATCCTGAACCCGCAAAGGACCGGAGCTCGAAACAGCGATCGAACTGTTGTACAGCGCGCGTGAATCCTCAGTATGAATCTGAGAAGTAAAGAGGAGCTAGTTCCTGAGAAGAGGTAAAGGGTTTTATTTTTCTTAAACGGGTCACAACAAACCATCGAATTAATCGATACAACAGATATATCACCCAGGCCTAATTCTGACATTAGTCACCTATGCTCCCCAGAGCCGTGTTAGAAAACAAACACACGCCTGAATACAACATGTTCACATACTTTTATCCATATAACGCTTCCTCATTTGCTAGAGTCATTTGCATCCATGTTAAATATCAAATATGTCATTTTTTTTGTTTCAGTCTCCTACCTGAGTAGAATCTCTTTCCATCAAACAAAACCATATTTATATCCAGTGTTGTCGCTGCTGAATTCATCTGTGACGGTGAATCAACTGTGAAGCTCTGGAAACAAACACCTGCACATAATCAGCCTGATTCATTAAAGCGCTGAACTCTGCAGCCAATCATCTTCAGCCAATCATCTTCAGCCAATCATCTTCAGCCAATCAGCTTCAGCCAATCAGCTTCAGCCTCCTCCTCCTTCCTACATGATCTGTTTCATTGTGGTTTAAAACCTGAAGACTTTTGTGTCTAATAGGATTTAAAAACTCATATTTATTTAAAAGCACTTTTATGAATCTGTGCTTCATTTATTTGTGTATTTGGATTCTATAGTAGAAAAAAAGTCTAAATGTGAACATTTCTAATCCAAACATGTGATCAGATTAAAATCAGACAGAATCACCTACAGAGGAACTTTTCAGTCAGATACAAGGAGTGATTTATAGATAATAGATATGGAACTAATCTGACCATCACCACCTCCAACCCCTGGTGAATCCTTACCTCTGTGTTTTAACCTTTGACCCCTGGTGAACCCTTACTTCACCTGCTTTAACCTTTAACCCCTGATGAACCCTTACCTCTGTGTTTTAACCTTTGACCCCTGATGAACCCTTACCTCTGTGTTTTAACCTTTGACCCCTGATGAACCCTTACCTCTGTGCTTCATGGCCGACCTCAGCTCCCTCTTGTGCCTGCTGGCGTTGCGTTGCTCACCACTCCCCTCCGCTATCACCCTCACCCTCTTCGCTTTGCTCTTGCGTTCCGGGAGCGTGGGAGAGCTGTGGGCGGAGCCATGGGCGGAGCCATGGGCAGAGCCTGACGGGGTTTTGGAGGGGGACACAGACTGACTAGTGGGGCAGCCGGTGTCATCTATAGACGACAGGCACAGACGGTAACAGCCCAGAACAGACGGCACACGGGGCCCACGCTCAACACAAGCAGCCAATCAACAGGTCAAAGGTCAGACACCATGCTATCAGTGAGACAGCACGGCACAGCTGTTTGTGATTGGACCATTTATACAGTGTCACATGACAATGAGGTGACTGAACACTTCACACACGACATTATGTGGACAGACAGACTGGGTTTATGGTGCATTAGTCATCATTTGGTCCACACTCTGACAGATATTATCTAATATAATAAGATATTATCTAATTTTAATCAGATATACTCTAATATAATAAGATATTATCTCATTTTAATCATATATACTCAATATAATCAGATATTATCTCATTTTAATCATATATACTCTAATATAATTAGATATTATCTCATTTTAATCATATATACTCTAATATAATTAGATATTATCTCATTTTAATCATATATACTCAATATAATCAGATATTATCTTATTTTAATCATATATACTCAATATAATCAGATATTATCTCATTTTAATCATATATACTCTAATATAATTAGATATTATCTCATTTTAATCATATATACTCAATATAATCAGATATTATCTCATTTTAATCATATATACTCTAATATAATTAGATATTATCTCATTTTAATCATATATACTCAATATAATCAGATATTATCTTATTTTAATCATATATACTCAATATAATCAGATATTATCTCATTTTAATCATATATACTCTAATATAATTAGATATTATCTCATTTTAATCATATATACTCAATATAATCAGATATTATCTCATTTTAATCATATATACTCTAATATAATTAGATATTATCTCATTTTAATCATATATACTCTAATATAATTAGATATTATCTCATTTTAATCATATATACTCTAATATAATTAGATATTATCTCATTTTAATCATATATACTCTAATATAATTAGATATTATCTCATTTTAATCATATATACTCAATATAATCAGATATTATATCATTTTAATCATATATAGTCAATATAATTAGATATTATCTTATTTTAATTAGATATATTCTAATATAATCAGATATTGTCTAATATAGTCATATATCTGTGTTTATTTGTTTATCTGTGTGTATATTTGTATATTTTTGTATATATTTGTGTGTGTATATGTGTATACACACACAAATATACGTTGGTAGAGCAGGTCGTCCAATGACTGATGGGTCGGCATTTTGCGTCCCAGCTCTGGCTGTCAAAGTGTCCTTTGGCAAAGACACTGAACCCTGACTTAGTCTGAATCTCATTTCAGCCCTTACCTCTTCCCCTCCGTTTTGGGAAGGGGTAGGGGTTCACATTAAGGCACAGGGGTAGGGGGAACAGCTTTATACATCTTCAAACAGAGATTTTCCAGAGGCAGACTCCAAACAGAGGGGTACGAGAAATTAAATAAATAAAAATGGCAGCATCTATGAAAGAAGTACACAAATGTACTTTTTCCGTAATTTACAGTTTTTAAGTTGTAATAACTGTTGTATTGTATAAAGTTTGACATTGTCACAATGTGTGATGGTCATTTTCTCCATAAAACGCACATCAAAGAAATTGCTATTTAGGTAAATGTGTAGTAATAGGTCCATGCATCGCACCTCTGTGATTTGATGCAAATATTAGTAAAAATATGGTCATATCCAGGAGAAGGACACAACTACAGCAGCAGACATGTTTGTTTACTTCTGGTTAAAGCTGTCATTTTTGGTTATGTTATTTTTTTCTTATTGCAATAGAACACAGACAATTACATGGTCATGTCTTTACTCACTTTGTTCCCCCTACCATCACTACCTCCTGTTTTGTTTATATTTTTCAGCTTGTAGTACTTGATTTTATTTTTATTACTTAACTAATTTCTGCTAATTGTATTTTATTCGACTTGCATGCCCTTATGTTCCAACTTTTTGAGCTGATGATGCTGTAAATGTCTCCTTGGAGATCAATAAAGTATCTATCTATCTCTATCTATGTGACAGGAAAGATGAGAGCAGGTGACTGATACAAGTTAATAAGTAATAAGAGTGCTTTTATCAACAATAACAAGGAAAACTAGAAAAGCACTCTGACAGCGCAGACCTCCGCCAAGGTAGACCCCCCCCACACACACCCTGATCAACCCCAAAATGAAATTAGTTCTTCCTGTTCACATTTCCAACATATCCTGAAATTTCATCAAAATTCATCCATAGGTTTTCGAACACAGACAAACAGATAAACAGATAAACTCTGGCAAAAACATAACCTCCTTGGCGGAGGTAAAAATAAAATACATAAACAAACAAATAAGAATATAAGTCAAAGAATATTTAGAAATGTAGTGTTCATCTTATTATGGACAAATTTTAAAGAGTTGAAAAGAAAGGTCATTTTTTAAATAATAATAAAAATAAGAACTTAGCTTGTAAAAAAAACCCCTAAAATTCACAAGATAAATCAGTAGGGTTAAGGTCTGTAAGGAATTATTTAACAGTATTACAATCAAAAAAATAAATGTAGAAGTGTTTCATCATCATTATTACAAAAACAACAGTTGAAGCTGTTCATTTTTGGTTACATAACAACTGTCAGAGCGAACCGATGACGTAGGCGAGTGTTTAAGGGGTGTCCCAATTCATAAGGGTTGATTTTCAAGCCCTACCCCTTATAGCTCTGTTTGAAGGTGTAAGGGGTGAAATGAGATTCAGTGACAAACCTACTTTTGTATGAATGTGTGAATGGGTGAATGTGAGGCTAATGTAAAGAGCATTGAGCTGCATGAAGGTAGAAAAGCGATATATAACTGCAGTACACTTACTATTTATATATACCTATGTGTATATATTAGTGTATATTAGTGCACATTTTGTGTATATTAGTGTATATTTGTGTTTATTAGTATGTATTAGTGTGTATTCCTGTTACCAGAGGAGAAGCTGTTGGTGCTGGTGGTCCTTTTGGTTTCGTGGTCAGAGCTCATGTCACACTCTTTCCCCTCTTCCTCTGAAAAGGGCCAATCAGATGGAGGCGAGCCTTTCTCTTTTGGCGGGAAAGGATGGAGGACCAGGCGAGGGATGCGGCTGCGAGGACTTCCTTTGTCTGATGATTTCTTCTGCTGTGGGAACCCAAACAGGAAGTGACATTGTGAGGCGAAAGCTATGTTAGCACAGCAGAGGCTAAAGCTATGTTAGCACAGCAGAGGCTAAAGCTACGTTAGCACAGCAGAGGCGAAAGCTACATTAGCACAGCAGAGGCTAAAGCTACGTTAGCACAGCAGAGGCTAAAGCTATGTTAGCACAGCAGAGGCTAAAGCTATGTTAGCACAGCAGAGGCTAAAGCTATGTTAGCACAGCAGCCATAAATGACCTCATATTATATTATAATATACATATTATACTCATATTTTGTGTACTCTTTCATACTATATATTATATCATAATTCTGTGGACTAAAATAAAATAAATAAATAAAAAAGACAGATAAATAAAAAAGAAATACAATATAAATAAAACATTTAAAAAAATTAAATAAATAAGCTATATAAATAAATAAATAACAAATAATAAACATTTTTCTAAAAATAATTACAAGACCTACAATGTGACTATTGCGCACATGGACATTGTAATGCTGACGTGCAGCTTTCATTTGTTATTATACATGTAAGTTCATAAATGTTACAGAACTAAAAGTTTCCCTTAACTTTGCCCTTAGATTTAAGACAAACTTTATTTATCCATAAGGGAAGTTACTGGGTCACAGTTGAGTTACTCTGGAAAAAACACCAACAAAAAGAGCAAAAAGAAAGGTAAAAGCAATACTTAATATAAATAGACCGATAAAGCAGAATAAAACAGCATATTTACATGTGTATAAATGTGTATAAATGTGTATAAATGTGTATAAATGTGTATAAATATAAATCTATAATAAATATAATATGTGTGGGCATGTGTTCCTCACCTGATAATCCTGAAACGGTCCCATTCTGCTTCACAAAATGATTCCTCCTGCACAGAAAACAAACAAACAGTTCACTTACATTATTCTGACAGACTAGAAATGTGCTTCTGTTTGGATGTGGTGCTAACCCCCCCCCCCTTCCGTCAGGCTGGTACAGATGGCACAACAGGGTCAGTTCATAGTCCGACCACAGAACTAACAATGACACTATTAATATACAGACAAAAAAAATGAAATATACTGAAATAATAAACTAAAATATGCTGAAATAATAAACTAAAATATACTGAAATAATAAACTAAAATATACTGAAATAATAAATTGAATACAGTCTAACTGAATCTAATCTAATATACTTGAATTTAATCTAATGTAATGTAATCTAACTTTATATAATCTAATCTAATTTAACAATATAATCTAACATCATATATAACCTAATCTAATAAAAAGTGTAAGGTTAGAACAGCCTACATTTAGTTACAGTTCCATTACACAGACTTTGGTTCTAAAACTGTAAAAACATTTCTATTAAATAGAAACTATAAAACATCAGAGTTTAGTAAAAATACTCTCTGAACTCTGCTGTTTTGTAACATGCACATTCAAACAGCAGCTGGACAATGTTTTATTCATGCGTCAAAGCTGAATAATGCAGATTTCCCATCATGCATCAGAGAACTGGGTACAGTGCGTTCATTTCCTGCGGTCCCTGAACGCCTCGTCACATGTAGTCTTCCCATCAGGCTCGAGTGAATCTGTGTTTTTCTTTTTTCATTCTAATGATGTAATGGACCCTGAGGTTCTCACCCTTTTCTAACCCTAACCCTACACTCTCTGTTTCTGGACATTTGTATTTTATGTTATTTATTTATTCTGCAGTGACTCACCTGCGTTATGTGCTGACCTGTGACCCCAGAACTCCTCCCCCACCCTCACCTGTCTGATGGATGGACCATGCCCCCCTTCTTTTCATCTACAAATGGACATTCATCTATAGTCTGTCCATCCATGAGAGTGGACTTGTCCTTCAGTATGGTTTTCCACAAGGTGTCTTCTTTTTTCTCACTGGGTTTTGGAGTTTTTCCTACTGAGAAGGAGGGGCTAAGGACAGGGGGAGGGGCTAAGGACAGGGGATGTTTGGGACTTCATCTAAAATGCAGAAAATTACACTAAAATGCACTAAAATACTAGTCTAGCCTAGCAGTGCTATCTCTATTCATTCCATGTATGGGTCTAGTGGTGCTTCATAGTCAGGGGAGGCGGGGCTAAAAGGTTGTCTTTCAAATCCTCTGTATACAATAGGACGGTACTACAACCAATCAGCGTAATCTTTAGGATGATGTAGTTACAGTGCTGGAAGGTTCATGGAGGAGTCTAAAGAAAGTTAGTGATTGGTCATTGAGCCTAACTAGACTACGACGGTGGCACATTAGCTTTTCTGCCGCTAGGTCGGTCTAGCGCAGCTAAGCTAGGACAATGCATTCAAACATTGTTCCAAACTTGCAGTTGATGCGACACATATAGAGTTCATAAATCTGCGTATCATTCGTTTTTCAAAATTAAACCAAAAATAATATGATGAAAAAATAAATAATTTCTTCATTATTTGTTTCCAAAACCAAAATGAAAAAATAACAACTGTTTCCCATTTTATCCAATTTTGACCTGAAGCAAATTGAGGAAACTGGAAATGAATCTTAACAACCCAAACAAACATGTGATATGACGAAAATTTTCTCCATCATCGTATGGGTCTTAGGATGACCCTCTTAGTTTCCCCACATAGGACGTAAGTTTATATCTTTGTCACTGCGGGTCAAAGGTCATTTCCAGTTTACTCAACTTGCTTCTGGTCAAAATCTGATAAAACAGGAAATGGCCATTTCCATTATTCATTTAACCCTTTAACTCCTGAGACTTTAGCCGTTCCACTATAACAAAATAATAATAATAATAATAATAATATAATAATAATAATGGATTCGATTTCTATGGTGCTTTTTAAGGCACCTAAAGCGCTTCTCATTAGTGTTCCATTATTCATTCACTCTCACATGCTCCCTCTGGTGGTGGTAAACTACATATGTAGTCACAGTTGCCCTGGGGCAGACTGACAGAAGCGTGGGTGACATTTCACGCCTACGGCCCCTCTGACCACAACCACCAAACATTCATACTCATTCATACACCAGTGTGAGTGACACTGGAGGCAGGAGGGTAAAGTGTTTTGCCCAAGGACACAACAGATTGACTAGGACAGAGTGGGAATTGAACCGCCAACTCTTTGGTTAATGGACGACCTGCTCTACTAACTGAGGCATCAAATAAAATCAGAAACAAAATGACCAAAAACAGTCAAAGTGACCAATAAAAATGAATAGAAAATTAATAAACCAACAAAAAATAATAAGAAACATGAACAACATAAGACACAGAACAAAATTGAAGAAAAATCCTAAAATAAAAAACAAAATGTAGAATAATAAGAACAAAATAATCAACAAAATGAACCAAAAAATGTATAAATATTTACAAAATAAATAGTATGAAACAATTTGCAGACAAATTAAGTAAAAATACATTTAAAAATAATTTATATTTTAATTTGGTTCCAATTGTTTGGAACTTTTTTTTCTCTAAATCAGTTGCTTTTTGAAAATGTTTAATGTCCATAGTTCAGTTCTATGAAGAAAACTCAGGAAAACCACATATTTAAAAAAATAATAATAATAATTCTGAATATTTAATCTTATTCAGAATGGGTCAGCGCTGACGCATCAGGGGTTAATCGGGTTAAACACAAAAAGGAAAACTGAAAAAACTGCATCGTTACCTGTTTTTTTCATTTTGGTTTTAGAAACAAATAATGAAGAAACGAGTTGTTTTTTCGTTGTCTTATTTTTGGTTTTATTTTGAAAATCAAATGAAGAAATGATGCATGTATTGGAAATGTTCACAGATGTTAAATGTCTCATAGATTTTTACGAAACTAAATAAAATGAAGTTGAAGGGAATGGGAGCATAAGCAGCTGATGCTCCAGTAAAATCCTCTTTCTTCAAACCCTGAGAGGATTTTAAAAATAGAGCTGAGAGTGACGGGAGCAGAAGATGGAGGGAGGAAGGCAGGGCCGTTTCTAGTTTGTGGGGGCCCTAAGTAAGGTGCTGTTTGGGGGGGGGGGTTGTCAAACTATGATGAAGAGATTCAGGAATATTTTAGATAGTTTAGTAAGATATCACAATTACACCTGAATGATATTAGAAAAAAACTGACGCTGTGATAGGGTTGTCACGATACTAAATTTCCAACTCGATACCGATACTAAGGATAATACTCGATACTCGATACTAATTTCGATACTGGAAGATGTGAGGGATTCCTTTTAAAATTTCCTCCATGGACTGCTAAAAAAAGGTAGTGAGTCCGCGTGCAGAATAAATGCATGCCTATCTCTTGGCAAGTTAAGGTAGGCCCAGTGGCAGACTGGCACCAAAAAGAGGCCCTGGCAATTTTGATAGAGTCCACATTTGTGGGCACATTGGGCACACAGGCTTTTTAGAGAATAACTCCACAAGATTTGCGCTTTTCCCAGATTCAGCCAATAAATTCAGGCTATTTGTCCTTTATAGGAAAAAAATGTCATTATTATTATTTAGTTTAGTAGGCCTATTATTTGTCAGGGTTAACTGGCTGTTTTGTTTGTTTGCTTTTCCCCCCTCTTTTTTGTGGCCGCCTTTATTAATTTTTTATTATTTTTATTTATTCATTTATTGATTTGCGGCCGCCTATCGACGCAGCCGGTCCGCTTTATTTATTTATTTATTTGTTTGTTTATTTATTTATTTATTTATTTATTTATTTATTTATTTATTTATTTATTTATTTATTTATTCATTCATTCAGCCTAATCATTTGCGCTCCGCCCCGCTTTATATTTTCATGTATTTATTTGTTTGTGGTGCCGCCTGTTGTGGCCGTTTGGTGATGCGGCCGAAAGCCGCGAGCGGCCGCATCACCAAACGGCCACAGTGGCATTTGCCCACATTGCCCAATGGCCAGTCCGTCCCTGGGTAAGCCTATCTTTTGCTCAAGCCCTTCTGCAGTGCTAACTGTAAGCCTCTTTATGGTCAAGCGGGTGGCAGCGTATTGCTTCATGTGACCACCGCGGACCCCTTGCGGGACTATGGCAGCCAAAGTGTTCACAGCCACGCGTTGTCTTTATTATATCACGCGTACGCGTTCTAGAACGCGTGCCATTGTGCGCGCCAGTGCGCGTACCAGAGCGCGTCCTGTAACGCGTGATAGCGCGCCAGTGCGCGTGCTAGAACGCGTTCTGTAAACGCGTGATATAATAAAGACAACGCGTGTCTATGTGAACACTTTGGCTTGTCATACGGGACTAGCAGCGCGCACGTCAAAATGATAGGCTGACATGCTCACGGTGGCCTCCGTGGTGGTAACGCGATACTATGCGCTACCGCCTGGCTGCCGCACGCGCGCATAGACGTTCGATTATACTGAGGCCTTTAAAAATCAAAGTTGCATCGGATGGTCCAATCACAGACTTATAGAAATAGTGTATAGGTCTGTGGTCGCACTGGCGTCATCCCGTGTGCTGTCAGAGGCAGCCGGAGAAAAAAAGAGACTTTAACTTACACGCCGACATTACGGCTGTGCCAGAGCTGACCGCGTTGATGCCTGTTTAGAATCTTAACGTTACCCTGCTACAAAAAAGCGGCGACGCGCCATAAAAACAAAAATCGATTCTCCAGCAACTTAGTATCTAATTAGATACCAAGGTAAATATCGATTTAGTATCATAAAATCGATTTTTTTTGACAACCCCTACGCTGTGATAAATATTATGACAGAAGAAAGTGCTCAGGAGTGGTCGACACTCAACATATGTTTATCTGTCATCCTTCTGTAGCTGAAATAATTACATACAATTAATCATTAGAAATTAATAAATAACATTTTAAATTCAATAAAAAATAAATGAATAAATAAAAATAGGAGGGTGAAGGATGGAGGGTGGAGGAGGGGGTGGATGAGGGGATGGAGGGTGGAGGAGGGGGGTGGAAGTCCAGCTGATGTCATGAAAGTCAGAAACAGCTGGTAAGGTGGGTGTTCTGGTCTGCAGATTCACCTCCTCCTCCTCCTCCTCCTCCTCCTCCTCCTCCTCCTCCTCCTCCTCCTCCCTCCTCCTCCTCCTCCTCCTCCTCCTCCTCCTCCTCCTCCTCTTCCTCCCCCTCTTCCTCCTCCTCTTCCTCCTCCTCCTCCTCTTCCTCCTCCTCCTCCTCCTCCTCCTCCTCCTCCTCCTCCTCCTCTTCCTCCCCCTCTTCCTCCTCCTCCTCCTCCTCCTCCTCCTCCTCCTCCTCCTCCTCCTCCTCTTCCTCCTCCTCCTCCTTGTGGCACAGTCGTCTGCAGAACTGGCATCATACAGTGTGTTTAAACAGAAACAGGGCACGGGAACCGGAGACATGCATAGCAACGGCCTTAGCAACCGCAGAGAAGATGCTGCATAACCAGCTGGAGCTGGATGAGACCAATGAGTGTGTGTGTGTGTGTGTGTGTGTGTGTGTGTGTGTGTTCAGCATCAGCTGATAGAAGAGTGTTCCTACATTCACTACAAACACTGTGTCCCTGAATGAGCTCAGCTTTTAACCCTTACACATGCTGCTGATGGAGGACTAAAAGTGCAAAAATTCAATAAATAAATAAAATACATCACTAATAATTCATTAAATATGAATGTAATTTAAACTGCAATTAAATGTATAAATGTGTGACTAAATGTGTATTTAATTCATTAAAAAACAAATAAATTAATTTCAGGTAAAAACACAAACAAACACATATAATTATGTGGGTTTTTTTTTAAACCAAGCCAATGTAATAAAAGCTTTTAATTTTTTCACATATAAGAGAGTGCCTTGGAATTTTCTCTTGTTTTCATACTCTAAGTTTTCCCATCCAAAGAGCACCTGGTCCAGGTAGCGCTCCTGAAGCTAACTTTTTGGGGATTACATATTATTATTATTTGACTAATTAATTAATTAATTAATTATTTCCTAGTCCTTGTGTTGCAGTGGATCCTGTCAAGTTCTTCTCTGTCAGACTTCTTTGTCTCAGACTAAAAATAGCGTAAACAGAGTCTGACCAGTTAAAATAAAATGATATATTTCTACTTTTTGGCTCTTGACTATAGAAGTTGAGGTGTGTTTGTGTTTGTTGGTGTTTTCTTGGCAGGTGCAGTTGTTGGTTTGAGTACTGAGCTGTGGTGGTGCTGGAAGTGTCTCTGCTTTGTGCTCGTATTAGCCGCCATGTTCAGCATTGTTTGCATACAGTGTCTGCATATTATCCGTGTCTTATCAGTTGCTCTATTGTCATTTATCATTTCTGCCAGGAACCCAAAATGCTGCCGAACTAAATTTTAACACAACGACCAATCTCACCAAATTACATCTCGTCACACGGGATCTCGTCACACCCCCCTATAAATGGTACATATACAGTATAATGACCAATGAAAAGATCATTCTGCCTTTGTGCAGTAACAATATACATCTGGATTTTATATAATAATAATAATAATAATAATAATAATCTACAGTTGGATTTTCTGCCTCTGTCCCTAATAATCTAAATCATATAACCTAAATGTGTGAAAAATGAACCTAGATTTGAAACATAGCACAGAAAACTATTTCAGGATCAAAAAGTAATTAATTTTAGCCCCAAAAAAAGTCTTAGTTTTGATTTGTCACCGGAGATTTGATGTTGAAATGGGGTCACAAACCACAAAAGGTTTGAATCCTCTGGTATAATGTCATGATGTAATGAACAATATGATAAATCTCTAAAATACTGACATCAATAAAAGCACAAAAATCATATATTTTTGATAATTCCATAAAATGAAGCTAAACGTCTGTGTTTTTAACCATTACTTTACAATCACATGTTTTGCATTTTTCATCGTACATTAGAGCTGCACAATATTAGAAAGAAAAAAAAACCTGACATTGTCATTGTTTTTTTTTTTTAACCCTGCGATATATGATAGAAGAAACTGCTCAGGAGTGAAAAATAACAGATTAGTGGTCGACACTGAACATACGTTTGACTGTCATCTTCTGTAGCTGAAATAATTAAATAATAATTAATTAAAGTAGGTGAATGTCATTTTAAAAACCTGTTCCACTCTTAGTTTTCTGCATTTCAGCTCCTCTTCTATGTCCTCCAGGAATGTGAACTCGTCCTGTTAATTAATTATTAAAAACAATGAATAAATTAATAAATAAATAAATAAATAAATAGATACATTAATTAACAAAATTTCAAATAAGGAATAAAAATAAATAAATGAATCGTAAATAAATCAATGATACATAAATAAAAATAAGTTATATTAAATTAATTGCTCATATATTATTTTTTTTTTTGGGGGGGGGGTCAGCTTCTGATATTTCTTTGATTTTAAACTTATACATAAATAAGTAAAATAAAAACAAAAAAAATGCACACACATACATTGTAATGTTAATACTCCAACATTATGGTGTACAGCTGTAGTGGACATGATGTCTTTTTCTCTGTTGAATGTTCTGGGTTATTATGGGTTAAAACAGCACGTGTCTAATCTTAACCCTTTAATGACATTATGTGTTGACATGTTTACATCTTTGTTTTTGTTTTTGTTTTCCTTCTCTGTCACTGACTGTCATTCACTGGTAAGGTTCATTTGATTTCATTTTTATCAGTTGTTACAGTTAAGTGATGACATGTCGTTGTCATATTAAAAAACAGGCTTTGTTTGTTTGTTTGTTTGTTTGTTCCACCTCCATCTTTTCATCCTGAGGAACATGACACAAACAGAAGGATGTCTTTTGGTTTTACTTCAGTGTCACTAAGTGTTACCTAAAGGATAAAAACTGCTTCACGATACTAGTCAACATGTCCTCATCTCCCTCCCCCCCCCCCATACACACACACACACACACACACACACAAAAACCCCAAACAAACAA